>CM023483.1:51446617-51667848 GCA_013339685.2 Hyalomma asiaticum | reverse complement strand
ACGGGAGCCGACGGACGATGCTCAAGGCAGAAACAGGTGCATAACTGTGCTCGCAAAACATTTGTAGGCTCTTGTGCACACTTGGATGTATCAGCGTGTTCGGTGTCGCGATCGACGTGCTTGATACGCGTCAGCCACAAACTGCGCTGCCTCAGGATTTTAGCTGCTTCGTGCGGCCGCATTGACTGTGTGCGTCTTTTGGCACGTGAAAAAGGTTTGTGTTCTTTCACACTCGTCTCTTCATTGCTCTCCTGCGATTCGAGAACTCAGATACCGCGGCTAACGAGAGCGAGTACAGAAACGCATACGCGTCCGCACTTTCACTGCCGCGGCTGGTCCTCCACGATGGCGAAACGGTATCCCGCAGCGCCTGGTCGTCACGTAGGTGCAAGGCATGTACAGCCACGTTGAGCGTGCGCCTGTTTTCTGTACGTACATCGTTTTCGGACGCGCAAATCTAAATGTTACGCACGTTTCACGATGCGGATGAACAGGCTACGTCGACAGACTGCATTCATCAAAGTCGGATTCGATTTTTATCGCGTCGTAGCTTCGATACCACAGCTGCCATTGCGTCGGGCGCTTGCTTCAACCGAGCTTGCCTCCGCCGATGTACACACATTTCCCATACTGCACTACGCGCTCGCAGTGGCTTCTGGGATAGCTTGAAAAAGGTCTATTGAGCTATGACAAGTAAGTCACACCTATATACGCGGATATTAATGATTTATAATTAACTAAGCCATGATATTAATAAACCACGTCTAATTAAGGTAAATATAATTATGCGAAGCGTAATTTAGCTGGTATGAACAAATCTAGTGTAAGCTAGCTTCTAATTAGACCGTGTGTAATTAAATAGTACTTATTAAATCACGCATAGCTAGGTTATTACTAATTAAGTCAAACCTAAGCTAGCACTTATTAATCGAAGGTAAATTAGGCTAGGACTTCAAGGTCAAGCCTCATTAAAGGGGTCGTGAAACGTTTTCTGAACATTTTGTACTAAGTGCGTATTCGGAGTCCTGACCCTCCAATCAACAATATGCATTGTCCCGTTGCACCGTGTGCGTTGATTTAGAGCGATAAAAAACGCGGTTTCGGTTTCACTGCGCGCGTTCCCCTGGACTCTGCAGATGACGTCATCTTAGTAGCCGTCATACCTCCGAGATTGGCGCGCCCTCGGAGGCCATCGGAAAACAAACCGTGCTGCCGTTTTTCTTCCGAATGGTGGCGCCGCACGGTTTCCAAGTATTTTCTTCCTTTCTAGCTTTCAAGTAAATCGATTCCTTTAGAGCAAACGCGAGTTCACTGTGCCTTTGAAGTTAAAGATATCTTAACTCAACGTCACGAAATAGTACCACGCCGGCCGGTAGTGTCGCATAGTCGTTTCGGGAGCGCAAGAAAGCTGAGATTTAAAACGGGCGTTGTTAAATGTGCACTGAATATTTCGCCGAAATATTTCGGAATCGGCTTGTCGAATGCGTATTGAAGCAGTGAAAATTAGAAACCGGCATCTCCAAATTCTTTTCACGACCCCTTTAAGTTGAGACAAAATATTTCAGGACTAATTAGGCTAACACTGATTAAATCAGGCCTATTTCAGGTAGTATTCACCAAGCGATACCTAATTAAGATAATATGTCAAAGAACAGCGTAACTAGGCCTGTACTAATTAGGCCATGTATAATTAATATGACTAATTACCTCAAGCATAAATATATCATGACTAATGAAGACCTGCGTATTAAACAATGTATCATTAGGTATAAGTTAATTAGACCGAGTCTAATTAGTGTAACACTAATTAGGTCCTGCCTAATTCAGTTAAGAGTGAGTCAAGTCTCAATAAGCTCAGATTATTAAGTTACGCCAAATTAAGCCAAACATTACAGACGTAATGATTTCATCGAAAATAATTTACCTTAGTCAACCCTAATCTGCTGTAATCCTTAATTCACCCTAATACAAGTCTAGCGTAATTCGCTCTATAATATGCCATAGTCCACCTTAGTCTGTCTTAATCCACCCTAATGCGCCTTAATGATCTCTAATCCATGCAATCATTAGTTCATTACCTATATAATAGTAATAATAATATTTTTTTTTGATAAAGCGATGGTCAGTTTCTTAAGAGGCAGGGTGTGTGAATGTCGTTAGTTGTATCCAGAACGACGGGCAACTTTTATTGGTAGAACTGCTGAGAACTCGGCACCATGATATTGCAGTTGAGATTACGTTCTCTCAAGAACGGTCCCTATAATGGGCTTTTTGCACTACCAATGTATTGCAATCTGTCAAATGCTGCGAAAACGTCACCTTTACTTCAAACAACTGAAACAGGAAGTGTGGTGCGTGGCAGTGAAGCCCGAGCGGAGGACAGAAGATAACAATGTGTTGGCCCCGAAAAGTCTGGTTTGACAACACCTCCTCCAAGTTTTTCCTGCCTCCATCACCTAAGCATCTACATAAAAAACAAGAAAACAGAGAGAGAGAGAGAGATTCTCCAAAGACGGCGTTGATAAAGCCACGCCTCGACTAATACAAACGTCATGCTTCAACAGCCCAGATCTTAAGATTGCTCTGCAACTGTGCACGAAAAAGATAGCTGTAGAAGGGAGGCGTCAAGGCTTCTTGATGAAACGGCCGTCTCTTATCACTAGTAATCACCGAATTGCAGAAAGCTTTCGTGCTCTTGCCAGAAGCAGCTCTAAAGCATTAAAATAAATCATCAGGCTCTTCGCAGATGACGTTTTTAGCTTATGTTAACACTCGCAGAAAGGAAATACTTGTGAAAAAGCTGCTCTTCTTAACTGCATCTTGCTTCCTCTGGGAGGTCGCAGATGAGTTTTCGTATCCGTCGATGTGGGCCCCCTTCAATGTCGTGATCATTTCTCTTGTACGTCTTCACTTTCTTCGCACTGTCAGCTGATAAGAGGCTCCGTCATTCTGGCACGCTTCACCATTTCAATTACGCGGCTGATAGATTAGCCCTTCGCGAGGAGCGCCCTTCCTTCTCTAAATTCGCGAAAGAAGCTGAGAGGAGATAAGCGAGGCTTGACCTTGGTTCAAACTGTTTTTATCGTCATGGTATTGCGAAAGCTCAAGGCAGTTTACTTGTTATCTCTGTGAGACAGGGCAATTGAGCAACTCAACTGCTGAATGAGTCTTTGGTATTTGTTGCGCACATTTTTGAAAGCGTTGTAAGCTCTCGAGGACAACAAACTAAACACACAATTTCAATCGGCACTGTGGGATAGCGAGCTCGTTAAATGTAAGGCCCATTTTAATACCGCTGTTTGAAATAAACTAGTTCCGTATAACTCATCTGGAAGCTCATCTGGAACGCGTTCCGTTGTTTCTGGCACTGATCTGGTGGCAGATAATTATTGCCGGTGTTGGACTTGGTGCTACTCGACGTATAGATAATCGAACTTTTGTGCCTTTTTAATTGTCATCTTGTTCGAATTTCCGGAGCCCTCCATTACGGCGTCTCTCATAATCACAGCTGGTTTTGGGGCGTAGAACCCCAGAAATCAATCAATCAATCAATCAATCAATCAATCAATCAATCAATCAATCAATCAATCAATCAATCAATCAATTGTCTTCTTGTTTTGATCATAAAAATGTTTTCGAGGAAGAGTAACAAGCGTGCACAATTTATACGGCAGGCAGCACGTGCTCTTGCGGTCAATTAAATGTTCAAAATTATATCTCATGGATATGTGCGCTACGGTAAATATTCATCACGCCAACATTTGGGAAACACAGGGACCGTGAAGCATAGTTTATTATCGAAATATGCGGCGCCTCGTTATCTGGCATTTTGACAGGTTGTCAACTTGATCTTGTTTTCCTTCCTTTTTTTCTTTTTTTTTTTGATGGTGGACAACCTTCAGGAAATTCAGAGCGGACGGTGAGCGTATATGACGCTGCGGAAGATTTCGCGTAGGTGAACGGAGGACATAGTTATGTTTTTCTTGTTCGTTTTCTCCTTGATGTGGACTGAAGTCCCGTCAAGAAGATGATCGACGTCGATGAAGCAGGAGGCAGGTTGGAGGTAATGAACTTGAAGGTATATTGTAGCAAAATATTTACAGTCATATGTACATCTTGCCGAAGCACACTGATGATAACATAGACATCAACAGCGTCTTACTCTTCTACTTAACTTTTCTTAAGTTAGAGCCTAGAACACTGTTACTACATACAACGAACCTAGTCTCACTGTTCGACCACCGAGTGGTTACGGCCCAGACAGGAGTTGCATCGTACGGAGTCTTACTGATCGATCAGTTAAGTGATTACAGCCTAGACTGAAGGGAAACGAATCCCGTCCAGTCTTTAGTACCTTGCGGTAACAAAGAAAAAGGGGAGGTGGCCACTGCTGGTCCGCCTCAACCTTCTGTCATCCAATCTGTTTATCCTCAGATTAAGCCACTCCCTAGTGGGCTGTCCCTAATCTTGACAGCAGCGTCTTTGCAGTTTAAACAGGCATTTTGGCATTCTTTCCCATCATGGCTCTCCCTCTCCTTATCCCACGCTCTCAGATATTCTCACAATCGAAATATCGGTATCGTAGCAGCCCTGCGGCATTCGGGCCATCTCCCACGCTCATCCAGTCGAACCCTGTCGTTCCAGGAAACACTGCGTGTCTTCGCCTTTCCCGCAGTTCGGACCGTGCACTGCTGCGACTCAACGCTTCGTTCCAGTCGGCGCGCCGAAAGCGCATGCTGGTCGTTAAAGAATTGGTTGGGCCAAGCGCATTGTCGCTTCAAGCGACGGCGCACTTCTCATGCATTGTCCTCCTACGCGTCCGAGCTGCTCTTCCCCGAAACGGCCACTGAGAGGACAAGTACGGTCGCGCAGCCGCGACCTCCCCGAGCGACGTTCAGCGAAAGGGAAGGGTCTCGTACCAGGAACCCCTGGGGGCCAGCGTGGGAGACCAGCCGCTCAATGGGAGCAGTTTGCTTTCCATTGATAATTGCTGTCCAAGACCATGCAGAGAGAGAGCCGAGAAAGAAGCTTTGTATAGCGTACGGTGCTACGCCGTCTCTTCTGTACGATCGCCTTATGAGCGGCAACATAACACGTCCCCCTTTAAGAGTACGCTGGGCTGTTCTACGCTCAGTGGTACGATAAATCACTGCCGCGATTAGGTCACTGGACTTTCTAAGCATACAACAGTATACACAAACATCAAACACAATTGCGAGACAACACGACAGGAGAATACAAGAAACGAAAACAAATACATGCTAAATGATCAAGCACACCATTGCTGCTTCAAGCAGTAAGATCACTAGTGTCTGTTTCTTGGATTGTCAATCACACAGTCCACAATATACAGCAGCGAGTGGGCAGGAACATTCACGTCCCCCCCCCCCCCCCCCCCCAGTTGGCATGGCACTGTTATTCTGATGGCTTCCACAAACTATTCTGGAGCCTCGATAATGCATCCGCATTCCCGTTACATATACCCTTCCGATGTTGTACCGAGACATGATATCGCTGTAAAGCCAGCGCCCATCTTGTCAATTTCGCCCCGTGCGGAGTAGAAGTTGTAAGGTACGACAGCGGATTGTGGTCGGAAACGACGTTTACTATGGCACCGAAAAGCCAGTAGTCAAACTTCTTTAAGGCCCATATTATTGCGAACGCTTCCCTCTCAATTGTCGACCAACGCATCTGGGTCGGTGAGAAGCGGTGGCTTGCAAAGGCGATAGGCCTCTCTTCCCCATCGGCTGACATTTGCGCCAAACATGCTCCCGCCGCCGTAGCTGAGGCGTCTGTGAAAAGCCAGTAGGGCTGAGATGGCTCTGGGGTGCCGTCAAAGAATGTGCAATGTCTTGGGAACACCGCTTGTATTTCCGCCTGCGCGTCAGCATCAAGGTGAGCAACCTTCTCGCTCGTTAGCACTAGCTCTTCCCGCTTTATAGTGGTTGGTTGTGGAGCATATTCCACCTCCCCAAAATCATGGTCCTCATCGAAGACTACCCCAATATGACTGACCCTTGTATAGTAAGGTCGAATGTTGTTGGCGTGGACACTTTTCACCTTTCCCTCAGATGTTTCAACGCGGTAAGAGTGTTCGCGCTCACGTCCAACCACTGTGAATGGGCCTAGCCATTTAGGTGACATCTTACAATTCCGATCATTGTCGAAAACCACAACCTGGTCGCCAACGTTAAAAGCTTTGAGCCTGGTGCTGCGATTATAGGCACTGGCGTAACTCTCCTGATGAGTTGCACTAGTTAGCTCAGCAATATTAGCGGCCGTCTCGAGCTGCTCCTTAAGTTGCTGTAAATACTTAGCGGGGCTTTCTCTCAATGTTGCGGGCACCGGCATTTCTCCCGTCCACGTCCTCTGCAGTATTAGAAGCGGTCCCGTGGGATCCCTTCCATACAATAGACGAAACGGAGCTACTCCGGTTACCTCATGGGGAACTTCCCGATAAGCCCATAAAACCATTGGGATCAATTTGTCCCAATTCTTGGAGTCTCTCTGAATGACATGATACAACATGTTTTTCAGTACTCGGTTCCACCTCTCTACAACTCCATTACTCTCTGGGTGTTCTGGGGTTGAGAACCTTGGCGTGCAACCTAATTTCTCCATCATCGTTTGCGTGAGCTGAGATTTGAAATTAGTGCCCTGATCGGAGCAGATCATCTCCGGAACGCCTGTGCGACTGAATATCTCAATCAGTGCATCGCAAGTCGCCTTAGCGGTCAAAGAGCGCAGTGGAACCACCTCCGGCCACCTCGTGCAAAGGTCCACTAAGCACAGCGCGTACTTATGCCCTCTCGCTGACGGTGTGTCCAGGGGTCCAATCACATCTACATTGACAACTTGAAAAGGGTGCTCGGGTATAGTGAGCGGAGTTATAGGCACTCTATCCGTGCGACGCCTGTCTGACCGAATTTGACATTCATGGCACGAACGACAATGCTCTAATATCTCCTTCCCCATACCTGGCCAAAAAAAATTATACCTAATGCGAGCTCTTGTTTTCTTTGGCCCCAGGAGCCCCCCGCATAGCGACTCATGGGCTAAGTGCATCACCTCAGTGCGCTTATCTTTGGGGACAACTAGCTGACTCACTCGAGTGCCTGCTATTGAGTCGCAGTGATATAACAGTCCGTCTGAAATGAACATGCCGGATTTCCCACTACGCGCATCTTCCCAACATTTCTTTAGCGTAGTGTCACCCAACTGCACTTTGCGGAACTCTTCCCTCTGGCCTAATGATGCTTCCCTTTCTTCATCAATTTGCGCATCTTCGCCGGAAACGTCTTTCTTCTCCAAAGTAAGATTGCATGCCACGACCTTTGGTTTCTCTACTGCTTGTTCTGCCTCGGGAGCAGGCTCGGCCGGTGCTCGACAGGGTGCCAGAGGGCTGCTGGCCTTCGACAAAAGTTTCCAATCTTCCTCGGTCAACAAACAATCTGTGCCCTCGACGAGCTCATCAGTTAACGCGCAGAGTAGGTCGACGCTCTGAGGCTCCGTAACCTCTCGCGGGCTATTTAATTTGACCGGCAACGTAACTAGCCTTGCCTCGATAGTTTTACCAAAAGCAGACACCAATCTCACCCTGCCAGACGGCTCTACTAAACTTCTCGGAAGCAGACTCTCCCGAAAGACAGTTATTTCGCTCCCTGTATCCAAAATTGCATCTGCGGATATACCTGCACATGATACGGGAATTAACTGCAGTTTATTTGTGCCTTCACCCTCGTGTTTTAGAGACTTCACCTTTGCGCTAAGTACTCCATCAGGTATTTCAGTTTCCGTCTCGTGGGATAACGTTACCTTTTGGACCTTCCGCTTTGGCTCGGTAGCCTTCTTCGGGTTGCTCTCCTTATCACTAGACTTCGGGCACTCTTTAGCGAAATGACCTGAGCCGTGACATAAGTGGCACTTCAGAGCCCCTTTCTCTACTCGTGTCGCCGGCTTCTGCCCCATTTTTACAGTTGGTTGCTTTGAAGCACGCCCTTTTCCTTTCGCTTGTTCGAAAGTTTGCAGCACTTTAGCGATCTCAGTTGGCCTAAGCCATCCCTCGCCTTCTCTTAGTCTCACATACTCAAGACCCTCCGTGCTAAGGCCCGATTTTATGCGGTCAGCAACCATGAGTTCTGCCATCACTTCTACCGTGTCGGCCTCTCTCACTTGGAGGTAGTAGGAGAAATAAGTTTTCACGCGGGACGCGAACTGCGCCCACGTCTCTTCCTTCCGCTTTACCGCTGTTTCGAACCTCTGCAGATACTCTGCCGGAGAAAGCTTCAGTTCCGTCAGTACTGCTGCTTTAACTGCCTCGTAATCTGCACTCTCTTCAGAGTTGAGGTTAAACAGTAAGTAACGAACTCGTTCAGTTAGTGCTGGTATAACCAAATGCACGCGACTCTCATACGGTACTTGGTAAGTAGCAAATAGTTTTTCTACCCCCTCAAACCATAATGGCACATCCGCGTCACTCGGCAGGCGGAACCCTTTCAGCACTTTTGCACATTGCTGGACAGAATCGAAACACCGTCGCCCCCGATCGCCCGTCTCCGACCCAGAGTTGGACAACGTGCCATTGAGACGTTCCGCGTTCATTCTAGTTTGCAATAGCTTTTCGTACTCAATCTGGAGATTGAGCTTTTGAATTTCAAGTTCGAGCGTTCTCGTTTCACTTGAATTCGGCAAAACCTGAGATGCCTGCTGCATCGATTCTTGCCTCTGAGTAGGCACTCTCGCCTCATTTGACTGATCAGAATTTAGAATACCATGATTTGATGGCTCTCGACTCCGATCCATTGCTACCGCACTCGCACCTTCATCTCCATTAGACTCCATTGTTTCAGCACCCCCGCGTGTTCTCACCATGTGCTCTACACATAAACTTGCGTGCCAACTAGAGAAAAACGCAAGAAATCCTGCTCACCCCTTCCTGTATGCACTGTCGTTCCTGGATCTCTTCCACGGTGCCGGAGTTGGCTGCTGTGGGATCGTCTCGACGTTGCCGCTGGTGGCTGACGGATGCCTTGCCCCTCGGTCTCCTCGGCACTGGTCCAGTGTCTGGTGCTGTAGAGCTCGCCGATCCCTGTCCGACTGCGCCAGTTATGTTTTTCTTGTTCGTTTTCTCCTTGATGTGGACTGAAGTCCCGTCAAGAAGATGATCGACGTCGATGAAGCAGGAGGCAGGTTGGAGGTAATGAACTTGAAGGTATATTGTAGCAAAATATTTACAGTCATATGTACATCTTGCCGAAGCACACTGATGATAACATAGACATCAACAGCGTCTTACTCTTCTACTTAACTTTTCTTAAGTTAGAGCCTAGAACACTGTTACTACATACAACGAACCTAGTCTCACTGTTCGACCACCGAGTGGTTACGGCCCAGACAGGAGTTGCATCGTACGGAGTCTTACTGATCGATCAGTTAAGTTATTACAGCCTAGACTGAAGGGAAACGAATCCCGTCCAGTCTTTAGTACCTTGCGGTAACAAAGAAAAAGGGGAGGTGGCCACTGCTGGTCCACCTCAACCTTCTGTCATCCAATCTGTTTATCCTCAGATTAAGCCACTCCCTAGTGGGCTGTCCCTAATCTTGACAGCAGCGTCTTTGCAGTTTAAACAGGCATTTTGGCATTCTTTCCCATCATGGCTCTCCCTCTCCTTATCCCACGCTCTCAGATATTCTCACAATCGAAATATCGGTATCGTAGCAGCCCTGCGGCATTCGGGCCATCTCCCACGCTCATCCAGTCGAACCCTGTCGTTCCAGGAAACACTGCGTGTCTTCGCCTTTCCCGCAGTTCGGACCGTGCACTGCTGCGACTCAACGCTTCGTTCCAGTCGGCGCGCCGAAAGCGCATGCTGGTCGTTAAAGAATTGGTTGGGCCAAGCGCATTGTCGCTTCAAGCGACGGCGCACTTCTCATGCATTGTCCTCCTACGCGTCCGAGCTGCTCTTCCCCGAAACGGCCACTGAGAGGACAAGTACGGTCGCGCAGCCGCGACCCCCCCGAGCGACGTTCAGCGAAAGGGAAGGGTCTCGTACCAGGAACCCCTGGGGGCCAGCGTGGGAGACCAGCCGCTCAATGGGAGCAGTTTGCTTTCCATTGATAATTGCTGTCCAAGACCATGCAGAGAGAGAGCCGAGAAAGAAGCTTTGTATAGCGTACGGTGCTACGCCGTCTCTTCTGTACGATCGCCTTATGAGCGGCAACATAACAGACATTACAACTAGTATGAATTCGCTGGTAACATGCAAAAGTAGCAGTATCGCTTGATGCTAGAAACTAACAAAATGCAGAGACCGGGTCATAGCAGTCGACCTAAGAACTTTTCCCATTCTGCACACTTTCTCCTCCGCCATTAGGTGGCAAATAAGGCTTGCAAATTAGATCTGGCTTAACTTCCAGTCTTCACATTGACTTTTCTCTCTGACTACAGAGCTGCAAGCTTGTAACATTAACATGCTGTGTTACCCTATTTGACTGAAATAATTTGTTCCATTCGCTTTCACATCTGCAAATGGCGTTGGCTAACACCTCCCAGAGTTACATATACCAACATATCAGTCATGTTTGACAGGGGAGCGCCCGTCACCGTAGCACTGGTGCAGCGCAGTGCAGTGCACGTCTAATGTTCAATGTTCATCAGGAGCAGTATGCAGTGAAGAAACAATCCCCCCCCCCCCCCCCCCCCCCGCACGAAAGAAAAAAGAACAATCCACAGAGGAGTATCGCCAGATCAGCACGTCACCTCTCATTTCTTGTGTGGGCGCTGACACCGTGGTTTTTTTCACTCCCTCACCAAACTTTATTTTGATATTTTCCATCCTTCTCCCCCTGTTTATCGTCTTTCATGTCGTTTTGCAATAAAGGCATTTGATAGTTTAAAATTAAGCCATTTGATAAAGCCATTTGATAGCTGCTCGCATCGTTTCGCGCCAACGAATGCCGCGCGGGAGGGTACTCTTGTTCAAAAGCATTCGTGTGCTTCCAATGAAACGAGGAAGAAAGAGTAATTCATTGTTTGAACACGGGTGAAGAATGATAAAGTAGGCTAAGAGAAGAGTTGCTTCGCACAGCAACGCGATTACACTAAAAGCGCCCAGGCTGGAACACGGTGCATAAGATGACAGAATTTTTTTTATTTATACGAAAGCTCACTAGGCAGATAAATGTGGACAAAGGAGGACCATTTATTACTGCAGGTAGTTTAAATCTAACATTTTCTTAACTCCAACGCAAGTCTTACCGGCGGATGTATGTTGCGCGGCAATTGCGACATCTTTTATTTCACCTAGATCATTTACTTGATGCTGCATCAGTTTTATGACAACCATTGACGAAAGTTCTTTCTTTTTCTTGCGACAGCGCACCCCAAGAAAACTCGTGTAAACTCTTTGCGAACTTCAAAAATATACACGCAGCAATGTTGTAGGTCCCGAGATGATGCAACGTGCGTAGGTCGACAAGGGCTTAAAAAAACTCAGTATGGTATAACAGGGTGATGTTTATGGCGAACACGGTTTACGGACCACCGGGCTTCTTAGAAGACACTTTAGTGAAAACCATTTGGCGTCTTTTTGGCCTGAAAACACTGGAAGGTCGTGTTCCTGCCGGCTGTGCAGTAAATTTCCTTTTCCATGCCACAGCCACTGAAAAAGTATCGCGGAGAAGGAGGAGCAGTGGTGGCGGCACATAAAAACCAAACAAAGAAACCAGAACTTGCAAAATAAGCAAATGTGTCAATCTCGATGACATCACACCTACATCCCGTGGTTTCTAAAGTGGGGAATACAAAATTTAGCAAGTAAATTTGTGCCTATGGCTGGAAGGAATTCCACAAGTGAGCTCAACACGTCAGTTTCTACAGAGCTGCACATTCTAACAAATGCAATGAATATACAAGTCTGAACGCGCATACGACTTCAGAATAAAAGAAATACTCTGATTTTTCACATAAATATAATGTCTAAATCATCAGATATATCCATACTTTGTGGTCTTCTAGATAAGTTGGAACATTATCCATGACCTTCGTTCGCGCTCCAAAGGTATATTTACAGACCTCGAACATGTAAGTCGCCTCGTGCCTGTTCTGAAAAAAAATATCATGATATATTATTTAAGCTAAATATACTGCTTATAGCCTGCATACCACACGAAACATGGCGCCACGACAATGCACTTTGCAGCTGGTGTTTCTTGAAGGAATAGGTATGTTGATAGTACCTTTGGCATGTAAAATCAAGTTTGTATAAGTTGACTGCAGATGCAAATTGGCTGCATGACACCTTGAACCACTGCGAGAAGTTGCAGCGCCTAGAAATTTATAGAAAAATATGCGCAATTCGCAGTTGAATTATTCTTAATTAATTGCTTGGGATTTTCGAGCCAAGGCCACGATATGATTTTGAGGAGCCACTGACTAGAGGGTGCCTGCATATTTTGATTAACTGCAATTCTTTCATGTGCATTGTTATCGTACATTACACAGGCCTCTGGAATTTTGCCGGCTCTGAGATGCGACTGTCACATGCAGGAGATTCACAATTTAAAAAAGATGAAATTGTGGTAACTTCGTCCCCAAGTGTGCGCCGCCCGTTCTGCCGGAATCTTGTGAAAACTCAGCTGGGGAACCTGTGCATTTTTCTTTTTTTCCTCGCCAGAATATGCGCATGATGGGCTTGCTTGCGAAAGATTAAGATCAACTACGCCATAAAAATATCGTTCATCAGCTCGGAATTATACAATAGTTCTCGAAGAGTTAACGCTCCAGAGAAAGCAGAGAGTGAAGTTAAGATAGGCAGTGTTTTCGGTCGTGTAAAAAGCATTCGCACGCGCTCAGCAGTCACGATAAATGATAACGCACCAGGAAAGCTCCTTTAACTTCGAGTTTTGCTTAGAGTATCTATCAAGATATCGCTAGCGTGAAATTTTTTGGAAGCTTCTATATTAAACAAAATAGTCTGTTCTTGAGACGCTTTCAGCGGCTGCTATTTTGTTACCATACCTCCTGATAATACGATAAAAGCCGGATTATTAGAAAAGCAGGTGTTCTAGTAGAAATGACACGAGCGTAAGTATTTTACCAGAATTCTAATCTCTGTAGAATAATTCTATGGCCTAGCTTTTGTTCTATAGATGCGATGCGCCTGTTACGACTCAAATACAGGGGACTCTTTTTATCCCATAGAAGGTCGTTTGTTCCTTTGGAGCAGTCGTTACTGGAATGCACATATCTCTTAATGCGCTTAGTGAGAAACACTGTCTGCGAGGAGAGATCAAATGCAGCGTTCCCCCAAAATGTCTCTCTAGATTAGCGTCGAGGATTTTCCTCAGAATGATCCTTTTCGAGTGTCATTTGTATCTACTAACCAAGCGCATGCCCCTCTCCCATCTCCCCTTGAGTGGTATTTATAACTTAGTGAAGTCTGGATAGCTTTTATTTTCCTCAGTGACGTAATATTGCAACCTTTTACAGAAAACAAATTAGAATGGCGATGCACACTTACGACGAGAATAGAAAACTGGGCAATTTCAATTCACTTTTAAGAATATATGCGCCTACAGCGCTTTTGCAGTTTTTATAGGTTACACAAGCTAATACACCATACCGCTAGACTGAGAAAGTTTCAGAAACATACGCCTATTTAAAATAACAAATAATGCCTTTTATTTCCATATTACGCAGCATTGCATACTTAACCAAGTGCCATTCCTTCCTTCTAAGCATGTGAGTCTTCACAGAGGCGCATTAAGGTATCATTGGTTGCATAATGCGCACAATGGCGTTCTTCTTATTTACAGGGTCGCATTTCCAATGTTTAATCTCCTCAAGTATTTCTATATTTGTCCTTTTCACTTTGAGCACTTGGATATGACCTATAAAGCAGTTAGCGCAAAGTTATGCAGGGAACACAACTTATGAGTAATTGGCGCAGCAGAGCAATACCTTGCCCCATGTGCGCTTGCTGTAACAGCACGCGCGCGTAAAGCTGAGAACGTAAGTAGGGCATTACTTGACGAAAATATGAGGGAATGTCAAGTATAGCGCAGTTTAAAATTAATATGCAGATGAATGAAACTTTAGATTAAATTGTATCATGATTAAATATTAGACAATGACGTTAGCGGGAATAGTAACTGACGAGATGGCAAGAATTTATTACTATCTCGTCACGTAAGGTATTCTGGTGGCAGCATGTATTACTTCACTTAGAGGACAGAACACGAAACGTAGATAAAGAGGATATACTTAGCAGTAACAAAAAAAGAAGGAAACGCCTACTTGAAAGGCAGAAATGCTTAGAATAAAATGAACGAGGAAAGAATAAAGAATATGCATGTCAAACGGAGTTTTCTTTGCTAAAGAAGAAGGAAGGGAAAGTTAATCAGGAAAGTTGATCTCTTCCGCGCGCTGTCCTCACTGATGTCTCAATTCCCCCTGGACGACAGGCTTCGCTGCCTGAACCTGTGGCACATGCACTGAGAGGTTCGTGGAAAGATTAGGTTTCCCGTCGAAGTTGCTTTTCATCTTTCCTCCTGCGCTGCTGTTGTCTTTTACTTGTTTTTCTCCCGTCAGCGGAGGCACGTGTGCGCTTGGAAACGGAAGGAATGATCAACCGAGGCATGTCGGGAACTGTCGCAGTGCCGGAAAAAACAGAACGACACACTTTTGGCACGCTATAGTTGTCTCTCTTGTGTACAAGCTAGGATAGTTCGTATAAAAGGAGCGAAGCAGAAAAGCATAGGCGGACGCGCAAGCAAAATCAGCAAACATGGAAATGAGATCTGCTTGTCGGGAGATTTCAGTGTGCGTATTAAAGATGAAATACGCCAAAATATACAACGAAGGAAGTGAGGCTGCAAAAAACAAAACAAAAAATAACAAGCGTTTGCAATAAGTGAGTATTTCACAATGAGCAAGTAACAATGCGCAGCAAAGTTTTTGATTTGATCAACTTGAACTCCTTTCTTGTCATGTTATTTGCTGCCTAGAGCAGGTGAAGAGCAAAACAGAATATCAGTGTAGCGCAGCCTTCTTGCAGAACAGGTGACATTTATTCTACCATGGTCTAATTTATCCTCATCATAAAGGAAAACAACGCAGGCGACTCACGAAGACGAAGAGAGGCACAGAGAGGGATGAGAGGAGGATTGAAAAGAGCAATATTCCTCTTGTTGCAGAATACTATCTTCACTAAGCAAAAAAAAAAAAAAAGCTGAAAAGTCCTTTTCACCGAACATGATTAGACTCCCCTATTTCAAATACTTGCTCTTTTGTAGCCTGATCCTTAGGACGCTGGCACAGAAATGACTACGTTGCCATAAAATTTTTAAATTGATTCAGAGCGATTCTCCTGCTTAATTTGTAATTTTCGTTATTAAGTTCATTTTGACATTTGCAGAATCTTTATTAATTGTAAAGATTGATTCTAACCTAACATTTTCATTATTCGTTTTCATGGCTATTTCCCCGGGCATGTGCGCTTGCGAACCAGCGTCGCGGGCAGCATTGTGCGTCTATCCATGTTCGTCGGTTTCAGGCGTCGTTTTCTCGTATAATGAACGACCGAAACACCCAGATGCGCACGCCTGCCCTCGTTACCTGTGTTCATAGCAGTTTTCATCGTCAAACAAATAAAATATTGTGAGACCCTTAAGCTTCGCCTTAAGAGTTGAACACAATAGCGATCCGTAGCCCCATTCTCATCGCGCTTCCTTTCGCTCGCCATGATCTTCAGTCATGCAGCCACGTGATTGTCATGACAGCACTTGGCAAGTGCGAGTTACTAGTTACTGTATGTTTTTACTCGTGAAGTTGAGATTGTGAACTACTAGAATTAATGGGAAAAGTACAAAGCGGCCATGCGACATCGAAACTCGCAGATGAAGAAGGCACCGCAGTTCGCCTGGCGCTTGTAACCAACACAGAATCCATCACAATCGTGTCAACAGCTTGGTGGCTTGAGGGAACGTCTACACGCTCGCGAGTACAGGCCACCACGCCCATAAGCGAAAGTGCGAGCACCATCCGGCTAAATATCCATGCATGCGTCGCGGTGGAAGATGGAGCTGTTAAAGCTACTGTATATGACTCCTGTAGGGACTCATATACTGTAGCTAGTGTAACTATACTGTGCACTAGGTAGTGTAGTGTAGTGCAGGAAAGGGGTGGAACGCGTGTTCGATCCCGGCCGCGGCGGTCGCGTTTTCGGTGGAGGTGAAAGTGTCAGAGACCCTTGTACTGCGCGTCGTCAGTGCACGTTAAAGAACCCCGGGTGGTCTAAATTTCCGAAGCCTTCCACTACGGCCTTTCTCTACCTGCTTTCTTTTTCAGTCCCATTCCCCTATCTCCACGGACGCTTAGCCGTGCTCCCGACATGGGCTGCAGAAATTAGCCTCCTTTCCGTAACCAAACCACAATCAATCAATCAATCAATCAATCAATCAATCAATCAATCAATCAATCAATCAATCAATCAATCAATCAATCAATCAATCAATCCTTAAATAAATAAATAAATAAATAAATAATAAATAATAAATAAATAAATAAATAAATAAATAAATACCTGTGGTTTGACGCAAACGTCTTTCGCTGAGCTGGGTGCGAAACTTTGAGAGGCGTTCGCTGAGCCTAGCAGTGCTTTGTGAGCCTCGGATCAAGACGAAGTGCGGGTGTGCCGGCGACAAACCTGGACCAGCTAAGCGCCCATCATCTTCGCTGCTTCACTAGCCTTGCGCCACTAGTGCAAGCGTCACTATTTTTTTTTCTTGCAACAAGTCATCAACGGAAACAGGAAACTGCATTGCGCACTTCATTGGGGAAGTAACGACTAAGCGTGCCAAGTGACAACTCTCCATTAGTTTCCCATTAAAGAGAGTCGCCACAGGGGAATGGTCTGCACATATACCGATGCCGCGGGCGTTAATTTCGAGCCCGGGTGCTTTAAATATGGCAGTCCTGACAGCTACGAATGTTACAAGTACCATGTTGTCGGAACAGGGGAAAAAATACAAGCGCTGCGCTCACCGCAGAGGTACCTCATTAGCATAAAGTGCGCGTTAATGTAAAGTACTTGCCAGCTAATTTTCTGGTCTTATATCCTGCGGCGACGGGTGGCCAGCGTGAAATGAAATCCGCTGTGGATTCGGACTCCTTTCGCAAATACATCTTGACACGAGCTCTTACTTTCTTTTTTCTTTTTTCGTTTTTGCTGCCTGCTAACCATTGAGTTGCTGCTGTTGCAGTTGTTAAAGCGCCGACTGTTGACAGCTAGCAAATGAACATTCCTGGGAGAAGTGAGACCTCAACGCCGTTCGCATCCAATTTTGCACCTTCCGCAGCGAGAGGGAAGGGCAGGGTGGGAGAAACAGAGGGATGGAGAAAGAAGGTAAGAGAGAGAGAGAGAGAGAGAGAGAGAGGAGGAGGAGGAGGAGGAGGAGGAGGAGGAGGAGGAGGAGGAGGAGGAGAGCCCACATATGCCTGTGATTATCTAGTTGAACCAGCGCACGATCTAGCCAGTCGATGACGTCGCCTGTGAAAGTTTTACACATATTGTGGTTTCTGTGGGCTGACATTTGTTTAAAAACCCTTACTGACAATCAATGAACCATGATACGAATAGCTGTGCTTACCGGTCTAGGATAGATCAGGGGAAGATGGAGGCTTGAATCGATGAACAGATCGCTAAAAACAATGTAGAACAGGGAATGTCGCTGGAGCCAACGTTTCGAAAAGTTACACCAGCTATAGACCATCCATGGAAGCAAGCAACAAGGTGGACGGCGACAATCACAATTCAGCGAATGTGGCTGGCATGGTGAGGCAATGTACACGGCTTAGTTTGGCGGCGCAGTCTGCGTGAATAAAAATAGCCACCCCCCAAATTGCTGAGATTAAATTTATTTTTACTTGATACATTTTTGCCGTAGTGTAACATGCCTCATGTGGAGGCTCTGAAAAGTGTAGAGCATCTTTTAAGCAGAATACAACAGAACTCGAACACCGCCTAAACAGAAGTGTACGCTTTCGCCGTCAGTTATTCATGGAAGGTGGCACAGTTACGTGGACTTGTGGCGGTAAGAGTTTTCTTAACACGGCAAACTTTGTTCATTAAATAAAAATTAACGACACTTATGCGATAATAACTCCTGCAACTTGATGAGAACCTTGCATTTCAAGCCAAGGGCGCCGCACATAAAATCAATGGGACACCGCTTTGAATAAATTGCGCTATTGAAGAACGCAAAATACCAAACATAATTTCAATTATCTAACCCTCTGAGTTCCATTCCATTTCAGCCAGTCCCTACAGATTATCAATGAAATTGAAAGCACGGAGCTAGCATATTGATCAAAGCACTAGTGTGGCCTAGTTACGAACAGGAGGAATGGTTAGCGGTTTTCATGGAGATTGCCATTTCGATCTGCGTTTTTGCTGTTGTTAGAAAATCTCATTTTGTGCGTACAGCACGCCGAAAAGCTAATGTTTCCTGCCGTTTTCTGCCATACAGGAGCCAGATGTGTAGCCACGTTAATCTGAATGATGTTAATGCTAATGTTTTTCCCATGAATGAAGTCAAGTGCTTTTTGAACGGTAAATCTGGAACTATGGAAAAATGTAAAGAAGAAGCGGAAGAAGAAGAAGGTCTTCGTTTGAACTCCTGTTTGCGGTAAACAACTTTGGTTTATAGTATACTGTTTAATGTTTGCAGATGCGGCTGGTATCGTTGGTCCGTGAGTGGATGAAAATGTAGCCCAGAATCGTTATGCTGTAACTACGGTAGACCAATTAATTTTAGATGTTTTACGCGACAAAAACTTCCATATGATTATTAGAGACACCGTAGTGGAGCTTTGCGAAAATTTCGACCACCTGGACTTCTTTAATGTGCACTGACAGCGCAAAGAACATAGGCCTAACTTTCGCCTCCATTGAAATGCAGCCGCCACGGCCGCGGTAGAGAAATGCGAATGCCATTTAAGATGATACGCTAGGCGAGTTAGAGCATAGTCAGTTTAGGTAATGTGGCACATTGGAAACAAAACCTCAGGGAAAAAAAGCAGAAGACTACATCGTGACGCTTTTTCTGTCTTCTTTATTCCTGGTGACGCTCTATATTGCGCCACGTTTTCTGTACTATCGAATGAAGTAGGAATCAATCGTTCATAGAAAACTGGCTTGTACAATTTTTGTATCACAGAATTCTCGAAGGTGATAAATATATACTGCGTAACGCTTTTCTGTATATTACTTATTATTGCCCTTTCTACTGGTTGGTGTTTCTTCTTCATGTGCAAACTTCGTCGGAATTTGCACCTTCGCGTTCAATGACCGAGGTGAGTTGCAGACATTATATCAAGGACAAAGAAGTCAATGGTAAGGATACTGTGAATAAGTTGACCCCACATTCTCAGATTATCATGTCAATGTGCGAGTCATCTCCTGAGGCACAAGACACTGCAGCACTGAACTCGGCACCTATTGCAGATCAAGCGTCAGAGGTTGACCGGGGCGGGTCCATCCTCGTAGTGCAGCCACTGACAAATGCTCTTGACAGTTTTGTCAGCAACATGACGACACTACACGAAGCGCCCTGTAGATGCTGGACGCCCTGCCTCTTCTGCTAGCATGCCGTTAGTGCGCCCATTAAAGCAATTTTCAACAGAGTATCGATGTCCTGGCTAAATACCAGACGTTTTCATGCCGTCGGCTGCCATCCTGACCTGGCACTTTAATTGGACTATTCGATAAGAATGCTTTCAAGATCTAAAGCACCCCGATGTTATCTACTTCTACGTTCGGTGGACTGTTCGACGTGCAGCGTACGCCTGGATGCTCGCTTGTGTCTTAGTGGATCTCACATGCATTCCCAATCTCCTAATGTACCCTGTGCTTGTGGTGAACGAGCGAAGCTGAGATGTGCAGCCACGGCGTTCAACACAGGATTAATTCACACGACTAAGTCTCTCGCGATTATCGGGTACGTTTTTGTGTTTCTTAATGAGGTCACACACACACACCCGGCTTGGGTTTCGAATGCCACACATGCCACACAATTACAATGCCGCACAGTTTCAATGCCACACACGGGGCATTGCCTAATTACCATCATTTACCAGCGAGCTGAGGGAAATAATAATCCGCTGAGTCGCAAGGGCAGAAGTAACTGCGTGCAGAAGTGTGTTCACGTGCTCACTGCGTTCTGCGAACATCGCGGACAACGCTGGGCGCTGTCCGGGCCGGTTATACACAGAGCTCAGCAATGAAAAGAAAGCGAAATATCATCGCTGACTTTTGCTAAACGCGAATGGAAATACTCGAATTTAGGTAATTTACATTCCAGATAACTGGTTCACCATATAGATATATATATATGAAAGACTGAGACAGACGACACAACACGTCCGCTTTGCGAATGAAGATAATGAAACGGCGATGCTGCAACAGGGTGCAGTCGCTGCCGCCATCGCGAAACATATAAGTTTAGTAATCTCAGTCTTGTTACTGTATCAAGGAAGCAACAATAAACGTTGCCATCAGAACCTCTGAAGCTCTAGGCACGAAGACTGCCCAAATCCATGAGAACCATTCCCACGGTAGCTTAATGATTGCAGCCGAGATTTTCACCTAGTGATCATTGCATCCAATGTCATGATGTTGTAAGCAGCCCGTCTTTTGGACATCAAAGCGGGGACTTTGTACCAGGCGGACTTCGCAGTTAGCTGTCTGGCGCGAGCTCATTTCTATTAGTAGCAGTGTTACGCAGGTCGACTGACGTGTCTTCTAAGCCGAAGTATTTGTTGTCGGCTTACCCGTGTAGGACGCGGCGACATCGTTAAGCCGTGTACTTGTAGGAACACTTTATGTGGTGTTAAGGGTAGCGCGATTTAGAGCGAGCTTTGACGCTCTAAACCAACTTGGATTATAGGACGAAGCACCACGCAGCGGCCTAGTTATTACAACCTTCTTTTTTCCAGAAATTTTCGCTGCCATGTTGTCTTTAAATGGCGCTGTCAAAGCACGGCGGGATGGTTTCATGTACGGTGAAGTAATTAGTTATTTGGGGTTAGAACACGGTGCCAACACAGTCTCTGCTTTAATTGCTTTAACGTTACTAGAACTTGTCCGGTGCTTGATGAAGGATTGCGCCGCGATCTCTGATTACTATTAAAACGGATACGTTTTAGGAGACGACGGGCATCCTTAACTCGCAAGAAAAACGTTTGGTTACACTGCTGCCCTTTGTCATTGTCTAGGTTACAATTCATAGGAGTTACTAAAGTAGTTTATGAAACATCAGCTAGAGCTTTGTTTGGTGTGTTACAGGAGCCACTGTTTTATTTTCCGAAATTTTGCAGTATTCCTTCCTTGAAGAGTACGCCAACTAATCGACCGATCGTGTTATATTGACACGTGCGGTTGTTTTCGTTTGTTTAAAGAGGACGCCGTTATCACCTTCCTGTGAATCGCGCGCTTGGTTTGATTGCTTGCGGCGAGCGCCGTTATCACTTTCTCTTACGCCCAACGCAGGCCGCGTTTATCTTCAGGATCAGAATCAGAACAAATTTTTATTATTACAAGTTGGGTAAAGTTACATGCATTTAGTATACAGAAGGAGGTCCCATAGTCAAGAGACTGCATCGGGACCTCCTGTACAAAAACAAATGAGGTAGTAGGCAATTCACAGCAACAGTAGCGAAAGATAGTAGTGAAGTGAAAAACATAAGAGAAAAATGTCACTTCAGGAACCGTGTCGACCATTCTTGAAATTTGGCATGCCTGACGCGTACATTTGAGTGACTTCTGAAATTCCAGAGATAATGTGAGAGCGCGTTATGACGTGTGTATAAAAACAGACGCATTGCATGAAGAGAAGCATATGATTTTGTATTCGGAATTGTTTGTATGTATAAGAACTTGTGTAAAACTTAGCAAATCCTTTGTGCCACATGAAATGTGTATTATATTGTGGTAATGTATGCAGGCTGTATTAGTTATCAGGGGGTCGGGACCTCGTCAGGCTTCTAGCCTTTAGTTTTTTAACTCCTGCAGGGAACTCTTGAATTTCTACTGCAAATAAACCATGTTCACCATGTTCATCATATATATATATATAAAATAACAGGGGGCCCGAAATGGAACCCTGTGGAACAACTCTGGTAATGGGTGTAGGGTTGGATGTGAAGTTATTTATCGACACAGCCTGAAACCTGGCTATGTTGGATTGTTGCATGACTGGACTTCGTGCTCACGTAATCTTCTTGTGGTCTGGCAAACTTATACAGTATAACTTTAAGCGCGAGTTTAGGTTATTTCTTCCGAACATTTGGGTATTGCACTATCTTACATACATATTGTGGTGAAAGAAAAATACGTGTATATATATATATATATATATATATATATATATATATATATATATATATATATATATATATATATATAATTAGGTGCACGACTATAACACGTACACACACACATGCAAGCATGAAAGAAAGCTGCAGCTGTGCGGCGCTAGCTCTAGTCCATGCATGATGGCACCCAGGCTTTCTAAATTCAAAAGTTTGTATATTCGAGAGCACCACGTGTTGAAGTTGTCGAGGCTGTGTCAGACGTACTTAGGCGAGCAGAAAATGCCACAACCAAGACACTACAGCGTGACAATATGGAGGCTTGTAGTAGCAATAGCAGTGGAAGAAAGGAAGTCGTCGTAGGCAAATACAAGAGTTGCTGCCACGACGAAGAGACGTTTTCTTTGTTGTTGAAGCGACCGCTTTTAATATTGAAAGCTCAACAGCGTTCAACTTTCTTATAGTGTGACGACGGGTCTCCACTGCCTTGCTAATCATAACGTGTTAAATACAGCACTCATTCACCAAATATGGTAGCTTGCTGCTGCATGACGACGCTAGAGGAGGACGACAAGCAACCTGACCGCAATGGTGCTGGCAGTTCTTAAACATCAAGACTTCAACGAGACACCTTTCTAAGAGATCGGTCATGCAAACGTATGATCATATGGGGAGGAAATATTGATAACCGCGGTGACAGAAATTACCAGATACCTCAGCTGCAATGAAGATTAGGCCGCTAAAATAAGAAAGGGAGAATTGATGTCGAAGCGCCACGGCATTGCACGCAGTGAACTAAACTGGTAGATCTGTTTTTAACATCTGTGTGCTCTTTGTTGCGGCGCTCCTAGATCAAGCTAAAGGTGCGCTGAATACACCACAGTTTCTATTTAAATTTTGTGTACCTGCTGTATTCAGAACTGCCGTGCTGGCACAGTGCTTATTAAATATTTAAGCTCATTTTAGCTTTAGCTCATTCAGGATTTAGCCAAAAGCGTTCACTCGTTTATATGTATATTGCTGAGTGCATTAATTATTCACTGCAATGCGTCTCGTTATTCACTTAAAGTACTAGAATCGGCAGTAAAGTGCATGCGTAGCAATTTCGGAAATCCGCTTATCGTAATTTTTAGCGGGAACTAAAGGCCGACAGGCAGAGGCTAGAAGACACTAAGTACTAATTAATTCAGATGCGGAATTTTTGTTCGTTGGTCGATTTGGTTGGTGTGTCTGGCGCACAGCTAGCTTACCAGTTGGTGAACCACATAAACGCGAAGTTCGATTCAAATAAGGGCACAATCCAGTTACAGAGCAACAATAGAGTCAGCAAAAAACAACAGCCAGATGGACACGGATCACGTTGACAAATAATGCGACAAAGTATGGTCATATTATATACACCCAACAGTTTTTTCGTCACAAAAAAAGCGCTCTTTCCAATCGCTTCCAGAAATGTCATTCGCTTCTAGAAATTTTTTTGATACTGATAATGCCAGCCTTTGTAAGGCATGAGCTATAGCCACGCACCTAAGATCGTCGACAGGCGGAGGAGCCTGCGCTCCAGTGTAATTAAATATGAAGAGATGCGTTTTTGTTTGAATATTTGTGTGAACGTCCTAGTACTTTGATCAAGAAAGGATGCAGAAATCAAGATGTCATGACAGATCCAATCACCAAAAATGAAAAAAAAAAACCACTACGTAGAAAGAAATAACTGTGCTGAATGTGGACATCCCTAGTAGTGTGCCAATAAACGTTGGTCAACGCTTTACTCGTGCTCAAGAATGTCGGGGCAATTTCAATGCAATGGGGTGCCTTTTCTTAGCAGCCATTAACACCTCCCTTCCTCCCCCTTCCCCCTTTCTCACTCACATACACACCGGCCTTCTTTCGGTTCGTGCACCATGATTGACACCCCCGTTACTGACAACCCCGCTAATCGAATCGTTTTTATGTTTACGATTTCCATCGAGTGAAATATTGCCCGCATGTAGGCAGAAATAATAATAAAAAAGCAAACATGAATTCAGCTAAACCATTTCGACGTGTAGAAGCTAAATGATCCGTGAAGGAGAAAAAACCATTAGTTTAGGCCTCGACGGCTGCGTGGTGTACAGAAGGTGGGAAGAAGCGACACAGTGTTTTAGCATTTCCTTGCGAACTTTTTAGCGCGTACAAGACAGCTGCTAGAATTCCAAGGAGGCAATTTGGTAATGGAAGGCGCTGGCGCCAGCACTGCCGTTTCCAAGGCCATCGCTGCTCTATTTCGTGCCTTCACTTCAATGGGTTCTAGGTCCCCTTCGCTCAATCTAGGAAAACTTGCTGGCCGTACTATTCAGTTCGCTTACAGCAGCTACGGAACGCTTTTGGTGGGCATGTGCACGGATAGAGCTTAAGCCCATTAGACATTTATTCTACGTCATTTACAAAGATTTACTCCATTGCTACTAATGTGACATTTTGCGTATGGTGACTGTCTATGCTTTTATTTGCTGGTAGTCTGCGTGAGTGCCAAATATGAGAGCGTTTGCTGACGTTCACACTCGCAAATGGGAAGCGAAACACGGGACCGCGCCAGGAGACGGAATGGCGTGAACAAGGCGTGTGTTTTCCCGTTTCACTGGATCCATTTCAGTTGAGTCTTGATGTTCTAACGTAAGCATTTTTTCATCTCTGTGCATTGCTTCCGCTAATGGAAGAATGATCATTCAGGTTCCGCGCCGCTTCTTGCTGGTTGTTGTAAGTTTTCATCTAATAAAATATTTTCCGTTCAGTGCCATCTACCACGGTCAGTGCTGCACACGAGCCCCACCTCCGCCTTTCTAATGAAGAGAAAGGATGCAGCTGTAGAATGTAATGTGAACAATGCCACCTGTTCTACGCTAATTTTGTAGGTGCCGTTCCAACTGGAGCTAAGTTTTCACTTTCACCCACTTTAATTTTCTCGCAAGTCAATCAGCAGCTCTACGAGAGCGGAAACGCTTCAGCTGTTCGGGATTCGGGCATATGTCAAGGGAGTTACAAAAACGAAAATCGCAAGCGGCTCTCAAAGGCAGAAAAAAGAAGAAAAACAGTAGGCAAAATGCCGCGCTTGATAGATGCGAGGAGTGAAATGTCGACTGCTTCTTGCGCATCATGGGGCTGCCCATCGTGACCGCTTGCACAGAAGGCACAGAAGTGAGAGCACGTATTAATAACACTGGGTAAAATGCATCAATAGAGGACCCGAAGGTTCTGCTTCGCAGCAGAGACATGGCGGCCTGCAAGGACCGTGAATCCGTAAGGGTTCTCTACAATGTCAAACCCGAATGAACGACGTCACTCTCCCTCGTCGTCGGCGAAGAGGAAACTAAAATTCTCGAAGTACCTGTCCTTCCGTTGCCGCCGACAACAGGCCTATTATCAGGTTTAGATTGGAGGAGACTGACCACCCAGGTGTCGATATATGCACTTCGAGTGACTTTGCTTAGTGACATTGCTGTCACGTTGAGTATATATAGCTATTGGGTAAGTTTCCACCAAGATGGTCATCGCGTGCTGCACATGAGAAAGAACCACAATTCTTCTTCATAAACGGATAATCCTGTCAGCCTGATGAATGGTGGTCGACCGGCCATGATGCAACCAAGAATACCCGTTCCCTTTTTCCGAGTTTGGTTCCTGCGATAGGTACTTGCGTTTTTTACTACGGCTACTCAAGGCTGTCCAAGTGCTCGGGTGAAGGGGTCGCGTCTTCAGACAAGTGTTCCGCGAGCAAAAGTAAGAAACGGAGAAGCGCAGCTGAGAAAGGCAAGGGGCCACTGCGGTGTAAATCCTGATTAGGTGCTCCCCACAGTGGTGGCCCAAAGGGGAGTACATATCCCACTGGACTGTGAGAGCAGGGACAACTTGAACTTGGCTGTCACCAGCGCTTTGTTACCAACCAACTCGGCAGGACTTCGCAACACACCAAAGACCACCACACGGTGCCTGGCAACAACCACTTAGTGGCTTTGGATATCAATCGGATATGAATGGCAACATTATTGCTTAAAACTGCATTGTAGTTGCATTATATACACCAAAGGCAAATAGCCGCTGAACTCACTGGGCATACTGAATCAAACGTGCTATTAGAACTTTGAAAGCCTGTGCACCTTGCGGGAAAGCGCCACAGCAGTGTCGACATTCTGCTCCAGGCCATTTTTCATAATCTTGGTTCGACTTCAGCCGCCCGAAATGGCAAACGAGGCTTAGCCTTAATGAAGCGGTGAACAAAGTGCACATTTAAAAGCTGCTCCAAAGAAACTCGACCTTGCAAAATAGGGGCACAGTAAATGGGTACGACACACAATATGCCGCCTTTTTGTTCTACGTTCAAGCCGTTCCCTAAGCTGTGAAGGAGCAGTGATCGCAAAGCAACAATGCTACATCAAGCTACCTGTTCGAGCACGATGGCTCCTTTACTATGTTAGAACCAGCTTTGATCTCGCGCCTAAAGACACTTTGTGCATACAGGTAAGGGCAGTGCTTTATTGGGGCTGTAAAGCACTCAGAACAGCTGAATGTATCGGTAGCTTTTTATGACTTTCAACGCACATTTTTTTTCCGAAAGAGTATACTATATTACAAACTGATCGAGTGTCAAGTTCGCCGTCCTTACATATGGTGAGAGCCAGTACCGATTTTATTAAAAAAATTATTCTCATTAAACACTTGTGTATTCCTGGGGTTTCATGTAAGAAGGGATTGAAGCAAGGGTCCTTTGAGGAGAAGCAAACAGTACTTCATTGCTCATGAGCATAGTAAGCAGACATAAAAGCGTTTTGTGTCGTAATAGACTTCTTGTGGCAGCATTACCATAAGACAGTTTGCCAAGCTAATGGTGGAGTCGCAGCCTCAGCGAGCACTCGCGCAGCTTGTGCGCTTAGCTATATGACATTTGTACACTTGGGTACGGTGAAGAAACTTTGTCTACGAGACAAGTGCCATCACGTACAAGCTTTTGCTTCACCTTCATTTGGGCGATGACTCTATTCACGTCAGTAATATTAAACCATATAATGAGAATGTTTAGGGAAAGGAGGAAGGTACAAGTGCGATTTTCCAAATCCCCTTCGATCATACCTGTCTGTCTGTCTGTCTGTCTGTCTGTCTGTCTGTCTGTCTGTCTGTCTGTCTGTCTGTCTGTCTGTCTGTCTGTCTGCGTACTGCGGGCTTACCTTGAACGAATGTTATGCTGCTGCTATAACATATACACAGCAGTGAGTACAGTAAGTAACGGAATAACAAACCTTTAGGACTCACTGTGACATATACCGTAATGTACTTGCAACTTAGCGACGAGGTAACGGCGAGGACTTGTAGTGACGACAAATTTACCAAACCGTTCTTTTTTTTTTTTTCCTCAGTGACGACTGATGACTTATAGAGGATTGTCCGAAACGTTTACACAGAGCCAAAGCATAGCAAAATACGGTGTAGCCATGTATTCTGCTTCTGTTGTATTTTGGTTTCTGCTAATGGCTGCGCTTACTGTATGGCGTATAGTGCTAATTTATTATTTCTTTTAAGAGAAATATTGTATGCAACTATTTAGG
Source organism: Hyalomma asiaticum (assembly GCA_013339685.2). Lineage (NCBI taxonomy): Eukaryota > Metazoa > Arthropoda > Arachnida > Ixodida > Ixodidae > Hyalomma > Hyalomma asiaticum. The sequence goes on along the minus strand of CM023483.1, from coordinate 51,639,900 downwards.
CTGGTCGGAAGGGACCGCAAAGGACTTAACGGGACATACATTCATAACCCATAACTCTTGTAATTGTTGCCTTTTTTATTAAGTGTGCTCTATTTCTTCGAATGGATACCAAAGAAAAAAATACGTTAAAGGGGTCGACTTGACCTGTAATAAATCAGGCCACGAAGTAGTGCACTCATCTAATATCAGCGGCCGTATACGTTACGAAGTGATGCAGAGTAACCTTCGCACATAAACAACCTTGCTTAATACGTTGACCTGTATTGCCTTGGATAGCTGCATTTTTTTTTCAGCGTTGCCCTTAATCTTCTCCCATAGATTTAGCTGCCGCTGACTCTTTACGTTCCCCTTTCGAACGGCTTACCTCGTAAGTTTGGTCTGACCCTTTTTCTCCGACAGCACTGACTTGGCACAGCCATTTTATTTGCTCAACGACGACCTCTCGCATGTTGGACGACAGGGAGCGGAAACGTGCAGCTGGACGCTTGGCCCGTAATAACTTTCCGTGTCTCCTATACCCGAGCAGTTTGCTCGGCGTTCTTCGTTCTGACTTGTATCCTTTTTTGACTACAGTGTTGAGCGCCGTTTGGTCTTTGATAAACTGCGCCATTAATCTGAAATGCAGGAGCCCCTTACCCACGCCTGCTGCTCACTCTTCGAAGAGTATTAGCTATAATGCGAGGTGAAAAACGGGATGGAGTTTTTCTCTTTTTGTACATGCAGTAAGTGTTCCTGACGAAGCGTAACTCACTAGTTGGACCCCAGTACTAAACATAAAAAGCCAGAGGCCTGTTTTAAATTTATGGCAATCAATATCAGCAGCAGGCTAGCTTCGCCATCGATACACAAGAGTCACGGTTCTCCATCGTAACGACTGCACACTGCTGCTGCTGAAATTTCGAAGAACACAGTTTCTTTTTTACTCTTGCTAAAATACTGTGCCTTTATCCAGAACAAATTCAAGTACAAAGTGCAAGCATAATGATGTGTATTGTGCCTGTAGGTAGGCGTAATTTACTGAATAGTTGTGATCGCGAGAAAAACAGTTGCCAATGTGCTTGTTGGCTTCGTCCGTCACCGCAAGGGCGCGCTCGTAAAAAAAAAAAAAAAACAGCGTGAGAAAGGCGAAATAATTGAGAACGCTACTGGCCACTTTAAACTGATTGGACCTCTAAGTAAAGGTCTAACCGCAACTTGCAAGCTTTTTTCCTGGCCTTTTGCGTTTTATTATCCGGTATTCTTTTTCAGCACTATTACTTTGTGTCGGATTCAGTTCTCCAATGTACCGTGTGAATAGCAGGCGCCTTCCTCTGGCCATGCTTTTTCATATCTCTATCTCACAGCTTCACAATTTCAACAACGGTGATTTATATACTATATAGCTTCCTAACAATTTGATTTGAACGTTTTAACCAGCAGGTTGTAATTAAGTAACCTTCAGAACAACTTTAATATTACAATACAGCAATATGAAATTATATTAGCAAAGAAAAAATTATTTACCGTAACAAATACAACTCACTGAAGTTTTCGCAGCGGTGAAAAAAAAATAGTATTGTGGTTTGTAGTTGCCATGATGTTCCACATAGCATGGATGCATCCCAGTATCGTACCGAGTGGTTTCGTTGTGTTTCACAAATTTCTAACCGCATACGTCGAACACTGATGATGTAAAAAGAAGAATTGGCCTCGAATTTTGCTTCAAAAGTGACATTAGAGCATACTTATAATGCTGTTTGTCAATTCTGAGCTTGTGAGTTCCAGCACATCGATTTATATATCATGAGAGATGACGCACGCATGAGGGACATGTATCAGAGGCTCCTTTGCACAGGTCTCCCGTTGCAGCCTGCATGGTCAGACCATTTCTATTTACGATACCTAGTTACCTAGTCGCTGACAAATGACGTCCAAGTTAGGGCGTGTTTTTGACTTGTATTGAACAACTGTTATGTCCACGAAAATTAACCTGCCTTATCTGTCCATCTCTCCATGTTGCGCTCCAGAGGAGCGTGCCGTCACAGATGACACCTCACTGCGCTTCTTGTCGTCGGCAGGTGAGCTCGTTTACCGCAGTTTCACTATCGTTAGAGGGTGAAGACCAGGAAACATTATCTGGAATGGTCACTATTTGATTCGAGCCCATCTTTGTGCACAAGTTTGGTGCGCCGACCGACCTTTTTTTGTGCACAAGCTTGGTGCGCCGACCGACCAAATGCGAAGCAAGCGCACTAGAACTGACGTAGCCAAGGTGGCGCATGGAGGTTCAAGCCATATGCAAATTTTGCAGTTTTTTAGGCCATATACACGCATGCGTACAGGCTGAGACATAAAGAAAAAAATTAAGGCAGTTCCACGCTGGTGAGCTCTGATGAAACAGTGGAACTGAGCGAAAATGGGTATATAGCGCAGTGGCTATGACGTTCGCCTGCGAACTTGTCTTTCTTTCTTTCTTTCTTTCTTTCTTTCTTTCTTTCTTTCTTTCTTTCTTTCTTTCTTTCTTTCTTTCTTTCTTTCTTTCTTTCTTTCTTCTTTCTTTCTTTCTTTCTTTCTTTCTTTGCTTGTTTGTTTTTATTTCTAGCTCGTTCTCATTTTCTCTGCTATAGTTGTGGTACGATCGTCGTTACAACAAAATCATATGGTTCCCGTAAACACATGTTGTGCAAGCGTGCTTTGTTAACAGCAGCGCTGAATTTGAGGAACAAGGGCAAACACAGCGATGCACACAACGCACGAGCTGGTGCTGCACACAGCTCAGCGCCTTTGTTGTGTGCACAACTGTGTGCTTGCCCGCGTACCCCGAATTTCGCGCCATTGTTAACAGGGTCAAGTAAACAACTGACCTACCTGTACCTAAGCCTACCTGTACCTTAGCCTACCTAAGCCTACCTGTACCACCTGTACATGCGCGGCTGTATGGTCCAGTGGTACGTCGCTAGCCGTCGGACCATGGGCACCCGGGTTCCAATCCCACCTCGCCAAGAAGATGCATTTTGTTTTATATCTTTATTTCTTTATGTGTACGGCTGTCACTCTTTCTTTCTCTCTCTGCACTACTTTCCTGATTTCGCATACACTGTCCCTTCGCTATGCACTAACCAGTCTCGCCCATTTCGCGGGCACTCCGCACGGCTGAAACTCAAGCTTCGATAACTCTACTCTTAAATTTAACACAGCAACACCCGTACCCTAGTCCTTGGCTAAGGCCCTGCGCTCTCGGATATCACTGCAAATTTGTATGATCCATTGACTCTGACGGGCGGCGGAGCAGAGGCAGGAACGAGGAAGGACCAGTAAAACATCTCGTACTTCGCATAGCAATCGCTCTTGGCGTGATGGGGGTGTGTTGGTATGTACCCTGGTCTCAGGTGCTGCTGCTGCGTCTTAGTGTAATCAGTTCAGCGGGTAGGCAAACAGAGCACGATCACCTTCGCAATCGGAGGGTGCTGATGTCACAGTTAATGAGTACAGAGCTAGAGTAATCGATGGAGTGTTTTTCTTCTTACGATTTGCTCATCCTGTTCTCGGCTTTAGTCAAGTAACCTGACAACATGCAGGCACAGTGTGCAGACCAAGAAGACGAAAATAGAGAAACCGAAACTACCGACCAGGACGCGAGATGGGAACAGGAAAGAGAAAAGACAGGCGACTGTGAGCGTCGGCATCGTTCTTCAAGCGGTCAGGATTATCCGGTTATGAAGAGAAATTGGCTGACGCTACACGAAGCCGCCTCCCCCCCCCCCATTTTTACCAGACGCTGTCTGTGCTGCGTGAAATCACATCGCGGCCCTCAGAGCGTCCTGGACTGCCTTCTCGTGTTGGCCTCTCTGAGCGGTGTTATTACAGGATAGCGCCGCTCTTGGAGGCCTCGCCTGGGCGCTCGTATAGACGGAGTCAGCGAGGGTTCGTTTTTTGCTCCACATATGTTCAGGAAAACTCAGATTGCTTAGCGGACGCCAACAAAAGTGATCCACGAAAATAAGACGCCGACTCGCTCAGCCTTATATGCTTTCATATCATGCTCGAGGCGCATTTACTTCCCGGAAGTTTGCTCCGAGATGTCTGGCAAAGCCTTGAGGGAAATTTCTGTTGTCTTTTTTTTTACTCGCGGAGGCTGAGTTTCGAAATGTATTAGAAGCGACAAGCATGTAAATGTGATTGTCTGCATCTTTTATTTCAGATATGAAGGGACACGTGCCAATGTCGGAGACATAGGATGCTCTAGACGCATACGATGTTCTGGGAGACAGAAAAGTGTAAATGACATGGATGTTGCTGCCAGAGCATGAATTACAATGTGTTTGCGGGAATTCCGGTACGAAAAAAGAAAAAAAGAAGGTCCGCTTCAGTTGTCACCGAAAATGCATGTGTCGACCATAACTCCTGCGTTGGCAGAAAGTGGTGCTTTGAATGTTTCGGCCGCCTGCACACTTTCTCAAAATACGTGCATTTTTGTGTGTGTGGGCGGAGGCGCATAGGCAGTGGGGGCTGTTGACTCTACTACACTGCATTGAATGAAAAGGCTCTTGGAGGCTTACTCTGCTGCCTACGTCCGCGCTTGTGGGGGAGCTTCGTATCCCGTAAATTATTTATGCGAAATTTTTATATATTGGAAGACAACTTAACTTGTCAACCCGCAAGAGTATTACGGCATACTCGTCAAATGGGTACGTTTCAAGGCCATGTCATAGCTTTAACTATAACGGATGAAAGAGAACCTAAACAAAGAGTGAGGGCCGTGGTGTGTCCAGTGAGTTTAAAGGCTTCTGTGTACGTTGTTGGGTACACCTCTCACGACTGTTGCTAAAAGAAATGTAGAATGGTTCAGCGGCTGATAAGCTTTTAAGTACAAAAATTAATATGAGAACTGGACTCTTACTTCCAGCGATCAAGGAGGGGCCCGAAGTACGGAGTCCGAAGTACTACTCGAGAAAACTCTTTTTGTCGCGTAACACTAAGGTTTGGGCACACTTCTCGCGCGAACACACTTCTTTAGTACAGTATATAGTGTAGCAAGCAGTGGGAAAGGAAAACTATATATATATATATATATATATATATATATATATATATATATATATATATATATATATATATATATATATATATATATATATATATATATATAATTGACGATACGCCTCTGAGAGAACGACGATTGCAGTGGGACCAGCTATCTGTTTCTTGAGCTTTCTGCTGACGTTAACGTAGCTGGTAACGGTTTCGGCTTGATTCTTTTAAAACAGAAGCTGTTCATGCCAGCCGTAAAACCTTCGGTGTGCGCAGAGAACCGCCTTGGAGCGCCCCGCGTTGCCGAGCAACCGGTAATGCCACAGCTCCTCCGCACAGGCTCCGCGAGACCAAGACACGACTCCACATAAGTACCGCCAGCTGCGCATGCGCTCTGATGTCTCTTCGGCGCACCTGCGTGTAGCTGCGTCTCCCCCCACTTCACTCAAGGTAGGGCATAGCATATTCTTGTACAGTATATAGTGTAGCAAGGAGTGGGAAAGGGAAGCGAGGAGGGAAGAGGCTACAGCATTGGATAGTACTGTGCAGTATAGAGTAGCAAGAAATGGGAAATTAAAGTTAGATTGAGGAAGAGGGAAAGGTGAAGGGGAACGCCACCAGCTGCGCTGTATCCTCAACCTTTTCAAACTTCAAATAGACGACGTTCGCTGTGTTTGAGTTGCGCGACTTAGCGCAAGCTTCGATATTTTTCCGGAATAATACTTTAATACATGTCCTGTGTTTTCCGGTGGGTGTAAACTCTTTTCATCCGCCAGCATCTGCATTCTTCCGCTTGATAAATGCCATACAAGTAAGTCGGTCCCTTCGTCTATGCTGCAGCGCGTCCACACTTGAAGCTTGCTCCTGTAGAGCGTGCACCGCCGCACTAAGACCAGCCGTGCAAAGCAGCCGAACTCGTTCTTTTTAGTGCCAATATCATTCATTTAGCTAGAACGATGTTCGCGCATGGGTGAACAAACGAGCCCTCGGTGTGACGAAGACACAGCAGAGGGAGGGTGTTTTCTCAAGGATAAAAGAAATTGCAATTTTTTTTCGTATAATTACCGCGTTCGACACAACCGTTCGAAATAAGAAAAGTGAGCACGGGAATTTCGGCGCTCAACAAACTCGGTAGCCTCTGTTGAAAAAGAAGCCGCGGGAAAGTAACAAAAGCATGTAACGGAAACGAACACTAAATATATGTCAACATTTTGAATTTTTTGACAACTGAGAAGCTTTAGTTTTTTGAGAAACCCGCAGGTCGTTCTTTCTTGTCTTGCATTGCGAAAAGGTGGTCGTCACTGTCTCTTTCATAGCATATTCGCCACCTTGCCAAATTCCACGGGACTGATTCGCAGTAAGAAGGACGTTTCACAATTGGTCAAGTGTATTGCTCCTCGTATGTTTCTGTTCGTGTGTCTTTCTTTTGCCCTCGTCTGCATGTGTGAAGGCTATTTTCCACGGAACACATTTAACGGCTTAATTTCTTTCCAAATGCCCATCGATAGGAAACAAGACATGCTGACCGATGAGACAACAATACGGATGCCTCAGAGGCGGCCATGATGCGGTGACACTGTGGTTACTTAAAGTGCTGCAGAATGAAGTGCCGTAAGAGCTTTTAGATGCCCTCTTATTTAAGTGAGCAATACTCTTATCAATTTTCTCTATCCAGTCATCTGGAGGATCTTTTGAATGTGTTTAATTGTTGCGACCCGCGACTGGACATGACTGTAGCTATCCGAGATAAGGAAATGTAGATTACAAAAGCAGAAACGTGGCGGTTAAAGGGAGATACACAAACACAGGGCCCAGTTTTCTTTGTGAGGTTCCTATTCCTACTAGTGCGCTAGTGGAACACTTTATTATGTCGTAGGAACAAGCATGTATTTAACAGCAAAAGAAGCACCTTTCTTTATTCACCACAGTTTTTAAAACTTTGCCAACATCTAACGTAAGACACCATTCTGTCAAAACTGAACACCCACGTATAAAGAAGTGCTCTACTACGCAGACAATAAAGGTGGGTAACAAATAGCTTTCACGCTTGGAAAGGATAGAAATTCATCCGCCAGTGTTAGTTTTGTGCTTCCTTTGCCGCTTGAAAACGATGTGCTGGAGTTCTCAAGATCTGTAGTCAAGCATGTCTGAGCGGTACAGGCTAGTTTAGTTATCGGATTTCTTCTGTTAGACAGAGTTTACCAATGCTTTTTTTTGAACGATGTTTCAGCTGCATCGAGAAACTTACTGCGAAAGTTTGAGTACCTTCCAAATAGAATGTGAATACACGAGAATGCTATCAGCATATAAGTGCCGGTAAATTTAAAATAAAGGTACGCCATAAACAAGCATCAGCAACCCTTTCACTAGACACCCAGACAGATAAGTGGTTGATTTTGTTACTGGCTGAACAGCGGCACGATCTTAGAACTTCTTATCAATTTTTTAAGCAGAGAATACTGAAGGCAGGTGTACAGTCAACACGGCAATGTGCTTATCTGCTGCTTATAGGAGTATGCAAAAAAAGAAAAAAAGAAAGAGCTGCTCGTAACACTATATGTAGTATGAAACTGTGGTAGTATGTTATCGTGGCTTCGCCTACTACTTCTCATGCCTAGTCGCCTTCCCTTAAAAAGCTTTTCTTTCCCCACGACCATACTTGTAATGTGTAGTTTCTTTATTGCGCAATGTGGCGACTTTACTTGGGGATATAGTCGTTTTATAGGTATCGCAGGTCCGCATCCACTGTTCTTATAGTTTATTTTGCTTGATTTCATTTCGGTACTTGTTGTCAGTTGTTTACATCTTTGGCTTATCTGTTTAACTATAGGTTTTACCTTGCTTCGTTCCACAAGATGGATTACCCCACACGTCTCTCACCAAACGGATGCGTTCTTTGGCGAAGCTGTTTTGTAAATATTTGATTTAAACATGAAATACTCTAAAGTTGAGCTTATTTTACGAGCGTTTGCACGCACCAAAATTAAGTGTGCGTTTAAGAGATACGGGAATGCGTCTATGACTGCCAATACTCCGCTGTTCTGTGTTGGTTCCCAAATTCATGAGCTTCTGCTTGTGTGTACATCACAGTGAGTTCTACTGCCGATAACATCTCGATGGGGCCAATACCAAAACGCAGTCATAAAGTTATATTTAAGCGTGTCTAGCTAAAAAATGAAAACGATTATGAAACCTCTAACAATGCCTTCTCGTGATCAACTGTGCGGTTTACAGAACACTGAGTATAAGGCTCTCCACTTTATTCTTCATGTTTTATCAGCCCTAACATTTATTAAATCATCAAAAATCTTGCTGAGATTTGTTAAGAGAAAGGAATGAAAAGTAAAAAACAAAGGAAAGTGTGCAGCAGAAATTGTTTGGTGTCAATTGTCACTGTCGATCCAAACGGCATAGTTGTGGTTTTAACACACTATGCACTTCCGCGTTGTGAAAACTCGCCATGAATTCGTCGAAACGCAGTGGATTTCACGGGTTAAATTCTTTAGAAGAGTTTGAGCGTGGTGAAAAACGAGCGAAACACTGGAAATCGCTTGCTTGAGCGCGTGGCATAGCGGTGCGTCACCCGGGAACTTCGCGCCAAACAAGCGTAGAACAAGTTTGACTATAATGAGGTGTTCCACAATTCAAAAGAAATATATTTTTACACGATCGCGCAAATATTGGAACACTAGAGTTAAACGTTACCCACGCTGTTTCAGAAAATGAGCGCCTGATATTGCGATACCGTCGCTCTAGTAATCTCCGCAGGATTCGAGACGCGGAAAATTGTGCGACGCGGCAGATAGGATGCGCCCCAGAGCACGCGATGTAGGGAGGCTCTGAATCGCCTTTTTAATGAATCATTCGTTTTTTCCGCTGAGTGTGGACTAATGACGATAAATGACGATGAACGTGCACTCTAGCAAAAAAAAAGTGCCAGTAAAGAAGCGAAAATTTGCGGAAAATTTTTGACAGCGAAATTATTTGATTTACCCACATGACTAGAATGGTAAGAAATGAATGGAAAGGCTTCGTTCGACAGCTTGATATCTGAACATGTAAGCGTTTGTGTGTTCTAACTTCTAGAGCCTCATACGCGGACTCGTAGGTTCCCCAAAATTCAGAAGCGCTAAAGAACAAATTATAATGTATAAGTGACAATTAATGCTACCGCATGTTTAGTGCTGTTCGATTAGAATAAAATAAAGCACAAGTTGAACAATATAAGAAATAGCGTAATCGCAGAAAAACTCAGAAAACGATGAGCAGAACTCAACCTGGGGTGCATGAGGAAAGAACTTTTACAATTAGAATTTCGTATTTTGAAGTGTTTCTGAAATTTTGTTTCTGGGCTGCGAAAAAGAAAAGAAACAAAAAGAAAAGTCTTCTAGAAGTTGTGCCCCTGTGACGATCTACAGAGATAGAGAGATGACATCAATATATATATATATATATATATATATATATATATATATATATATATATATATATATATAATTGCAAGGATTAACGAAAATATCGCATGGAAAATTAATTTTATGCAATAATGCAGAGGTTTTATAGGCTTTTTCTGAGACGCTGACGGCATAGTTTTATGAAACAATATATATTTTATGTATCGGGTGGTAGTACCGAACACTAGATGGGCAAATTATTCTGCGCCCGTTTTTCTTTCTTTTTTTCGTTCACTAACTTTCTTCCACGTTGCGGTCTTTAGCGAAATAATTTTTTTCTCATTGGTCACAAGGGCAAAGGTTGTGTGGCCGTAGCAATCGCGTGAAAGTAAAGGACAGTACCACCAAGGGGCGAAGCGGATATTAACTAGTCTTTTTCTTCAAAATGCAGAAAGAGTATGACCGGGGAAATGAATGTACACAGATAAGGATCTTGCTACGGGTTGTAGTCGAAGCCGCATATTCAGGGCGTTATGCCCTACCACTGGGAAACTTCGGCGGCTGCATGCACTTCTCGTGTCTGAGTGCTCTATTTATTTATTTATTTATTTATTTATTTATTTATTTATTTATTTATTTATTTATTTATTTATTTATTTATACCGAAGATACCCCAGCTTGAGGTTTCACGTGAGGGATGGGGTCTTATTTAATGGCAATGATTCAACCGAAAACTTCAAGGCTTGCGGGTCGGAACGGAGCGCAGTGTCTCTGGGTGGTGCGTTGCAGTCTCTTGCAGTCTTCACAAAGAAGGAGGTGTGCAGCGGTTTGTGCCGGCGGTGGGTACACTGTTTTTGTGTGATTCGTGCGGCAGGACGGACGATGAGCAGGCAAGATTAACGAAGTGCTAAGAGAGGAATGGTAAAACTTGTGAAAAAGGCAGAACCTAGATCTGAGGCGTCCTAGCTCCAGGTTATCAAGGTGTGCTTCGGATTTTAGTTTTGTAACGCTAGTGTGAAATGAGTAATCGTAATAGATGTAAGGGGCTGCGCGGTTTCGTACTGCTTCAAGCGCTTTAGAAAGGTTGGACTGATGTGGGTCCCAAGCAGAGCATGTACATCCCAACTTGGGCCGAACGCATGTTTGATAAGCTTGTCGGTGTTCATAAATTACGTTCGAGACTACGGCGGTAGATTGAACATCAGTTATGCACTAATTGTCATTAGGTACTGCAGCTCAGCAGCGCAGAATTACTGATGTAATGGACTGGTATGGAACCCGATGGCGTCAAGGTTGCCGGTATGATGTTCGAGAAGAACTCAACGGCTGTTGTTGAAGTGATCATCCGCAGTTGCACACGCGGCCTTGACTGGCACTTGCTAACTCTGCCGATGTTACCTCGTGTACAACCTGGAAAGACTTCGGGGGAGAGTGCCGGGAGTCTTCCGTCTTACTACACAAGCAATATGGATGAAAGATAAGGTTCTGTTGCGACCGTCGGAAAAGCTATCATAGGCCAATATTGGAATCCATTTGATTTAGTACAGTGCATTCCAGTTATAAAAAAAAAACAACACAATTTCGCATTCGTTGTCTATATAATTATTGCTTGGTGGCTTCATTTCGTTGCAGCTTACAAAACCTAGAATCACTTGATGATGCATATTCTTCTTGCTGGTGATCTGCTGATTTCGTTCTAGGTACGTAGAACGTTTTCGTGGAATTTGCACTGTCCTTTACTATATAAATAGTTATAAGCACCCACATCAATGAGGATGAAATGTACCTGCGCCTACCATGTAATTAGTGCTCTCGAGGCAATTAAGAAACTACAGTAGCTCTTGTCCCAATCATACCTTTACTCAGTACGAGGTCGTTTTCTCAGAAGATAACTCTGTTTGCTTGAAGGGACTAATTAATGCAGAACCGACAATATAGGCAAATCCTTCGTACCTCAAATACGCTTTCTCTACTAACTCCAAAGAGCGCACGACCGTCTCCATGCGCTCTGAACCGAATAAATCCACAGTCTAAACCTAGCCTACTTACTCGAAGACGGGGCATTACGCCGCTATACTTAACCGGGATCCCATGTCAATACGTTTCTCAAAACACGAGTGCGAGCCTTTGCATTACGCGAAATTCGAGCACCGCTTGCGAGTTGACAGTAGTACACCGTCTCTCTTTCGATCGAAGACGCTGTGCAAACACTTCCAGCGCCTTCGTGTTCGGAGTGAGAGGGAAACGGCGAGGTATACAGGGCTTGAGGGTTCCGATCTCTGAAACGGTGTCAGGTGACCCTAAAACGATACCGTCGACATTCCCGTGAGACAACGAGAGCTTCCGGACAAAGAATAACAAAGACGTTCACTAGTGTGAACTAATTAACTGTTAACTCCATCCTGGATTGGAGCGTCCAGCGGAGCCGCGGGAGCATAGCACGAGGGAGCTCTTTAACGTCGGAACACAGACGTACGCCCGAGTGAGCTTTGTCAAAAGAGAATGACCACCCCCGGTTTGTTTACAAAGGCTTCTTAAAACCTCCTTCCACACGGCACTCTACTGCTTCGGTTCGGCAGAAGACTGAAAGAAGTGCAGCAAGGCAAGCAGGTAGAAAACAGCTGCTCTTGGATGAAGAGCGCCTGTTTTGGATGTCCCGAGTTGTTACCGTCTTCATAAAACGCCGCTACATTCGTTAAATATTTTCGTGAAAAGACGTTTTAGTCTGATCCAGTTGTTAAAATAACAGGAAAGCTTCCTGGAACAGGAAGCGTAAACAACTCGATCCTCTTCCATCCGGGTCTGGTTCTTCCTTAATGACATTAGCCTATACTTCAGTCTCCTTCAAGAAGCACGGTAACGAATGCTGGCGACAAACTACGTTTTGCTGCTTTTTAAAGGAAGCGTACGTTCTCAGGCTTTATTCTTGGTTCGCAACGAGCACTTCCGTGACGGGCACTGTACGTATCTAGAATGCGTCCTTCGCACATTCTCTAATGATGGGGTGAGTGTCCCGCAGTCCGCAAAGGGCGTAATACGAAAGGAGTAATTGGTAGCGTTGCGTTTATAATTCCACCTTGCATAAAAACACTGTGAACTCTGAATCGCAAATTAGTGGGCTGTTCGCATGCTTAGAGTGGCCAAGTCTCTCCCCCTCTCTCCCCCTTTCCCTTTCTTTCTTTATTACTCTATAAGGTAAAAAGAAGAGAGAAAATACTTCTTGTGTTCGTCATGGTATTACGCTGGATTGACAAAAATAATACCGCTGACGTAGCCTTTGTATCTGGGCCTTTCCTAGTCGTTAAACTTTGCCTTTACGACAGAGAAGCAAAGGGAAGAATGAGCATCAGTGATCCGGACTCATTTATTTCGCGAACGCCTATGCCGAACTCAGCGTCATTAATTGAAGTAGTTATATTATAGGTACCAAAGTATTAGTAAGCGTCACGAAAAGTGGAGATAACCAAAAAGGCTTGAGTGATGCTTTACAAATACTGAGCAGAAGGGAGCAAAATTTGCAATCGTCATAGCACGTTCTAAGGGGAAGATGGCATTGGGCTCCACATCCTAGGCGTGAGAACATTTCGAGTTGTCCATGGTATGCTTGCTAAATCAAATAAAGAAAATTGGGGCACGCCTGAGCTTCGCCTACGCTACAGCGTTAGCGTTCCCCGTTCGCATCGCCTTCTCATTCGCTTCCCATGGTCTTGAGCCATATAACTGCGTGGGTGTGATGGTACAACATTCCTTTATTAGTTTACACTTTGCCTCCGTCTTGCGTGGCGTCTTTCAGAGTAATATACAAGTTGACGCAGATGCCCCAACAATACTCGGCGATGAGTAAGGCTCTGCAGTGCGCCCGGCACCAGAACACGGAACCGAATACATCGCATGAGTCTGAAGAGCGACTGCGCGCTGCGACGCATTTCGTCCTAGCACTCATGTCATAACGCCGTTTGTCACGATCCGCGAGCTGCGGAAGCTTTGTGCGCCTATGTAAGTGGTGCGCACAGACTCCGCGTTGGCGCCTTCTCCATAAATTGTGGGGATTGTTTCAGTTTCATCGTAACATTATTACGTTTTCCTAAGAGAAGTAACAGTTTCCTTGTAACAGAAATACAGTCAAGGATATCATGCGCGTAGGTGTTAGTGAAACCGTAGTTTGTTTTTTGACAGTGTTCACCTTGATATTCTGAATCTTGTTCACTGAGTACATGCGCCGTGGAGGAGTGTTTGCGTGATGTGTTGCTCCGGGTTGATACGGCGGTAGAGGCAGCTCGAGATTCCGCCGGACGCCTACGCCGACGGCGACACCGGATTTCTAGTGACATAAGCGCTTTGACGCTATCGGACTGAAATTACCAGATGACTGGTGCACCTTATAACAACACGCTATATGAACAAGTCATCTATCCGTGCGTGCTCATGAAAACTCAAGAATGAATGTAGGTAAGAAAACCTCGAGCGGATTCCGCTGCTTGGGCCTGATGTAGCACGCCAGGTGCCTGGGTAAAAAGAGAAAGAAGATTGACAGCCGGCTATACAGAATAGAACCACTATCTAGATGCCCATTGAATATTGCTGAACCGTTTGTACAGTCAAGAGCATCCTTTGTGTCTTGTCATACATCGGGAATGACAGACATGGTTTTACTCCTAGACACTGTCATGAAATCACTTTTCGGCAATCTCCCACAGTGGCGCACCGTTCCAAGTGTGCTCACTATGTCACTTCGTGTATGTTTCTGTAAACTTGTACTTTTGCCAGATGCTTCATTCTTACCTTCGTTGTTAAACTGCCACTGCACAATGCAAGATATTTACCACCAGCGACCCCTGTCTTTATATATCTAAAACGCTTAGGTAGCTTAGTTGGAATTGAGATTTCTGATGCAGTTTCAGCGCTACACACACACACACACACACACACACACACACACAAACACGCATATATATATATATATATATATATATATAAGGAAATGGGCGAGATAAAGACACAGAATAGGAATAACGGATATGGTACAGAACGCTGCGAGGCAGGTGACTCTATTTCATCGCTATTTTAATGTTATTAGGCGCCTTAGACTACCTTCCCCACTGCCAAATTTGTATTTTGTATGCTTATATATCCTATTTGCGCCGATGGTCTTATCAGTCAATCAGTCAATCAATCAACATGCCCAGTAACAACCGAAACATCATAGTTCTGGTGAACGCCAGGACCTAATAATCGACTATAAAAACAAAAGCATACACAAGAAAATACGAATGAAGAAATATATAAAACAGTCATTACATTAAGGCAAATACATCAACGCAGAACATGAAATATAGACGGAGTTTTTTATAAACAGAAAGTAGGCGGACAAGAAGTTGCACAATATGCATGGCAGCGCTGACGTCGGGAAATACATAGACTGGGATCCATGAAAGATATAGCGATCAAGCAAATAAGCATTGTAAAACCTTAGTTTTTTTTTTAAGTTGACAGTTCTTTGCTGGCTGAGGCAGGCAGGTTCTCATGAGGGGAATTTGGAAAACAGCACAATGAAGCAATTCACGGCAGGTTATAATACAATGAAGGAGCTTAGAGATAGCACACAGATAGCGACGGGATGACATTTACGACAATCCAACTCCGCTAGAACAAGATGCAGCGTCATTTCCAGCGAAGCGATCATTAGGCGTATTTGCACAAGAATTTTCTCTGTACCCGTTCAATGGCGTTACTTCTGGGTTTGGAAATTCCATTAGAGGTCACAGAAGCATATTCAAGTTGAGCAGATACTTATGTACAATTCACGAAAGGGTATCGGAAAGCTGAATTCGCCAGACAGTCTGCAAACAGAGCCGAGAGAGCGACGGTCTCGCATAGCAGCGCGTTCGGGGTGAGCAAGAAAGTTTTAGGTTGTATCAAAAAGAACACACAAGTCAATAATCTCACAATCCTTGCGTAACCAGAACATGAAAATAATAATTCTTTCACATTTACGAAAGAGGTCATGACTTTTTCTTATCGGTACTGAAGGAAAGCTGGTTGTTTTTGCACTGTTCAGCAGAGCAAGGAAAATCTGACTGCTGAATGTGACGATCATGGACGGTATGAACTTTTTTAAATATCGTGATGCGATTGGTGTAAATACTTTGTATAGCGGAAAAAATACCGTTGCGAAAAGATAAAGAGAGGAAAGATGTAATACTAGCCCTCGAAGGACCTTACTCGTTGACTTGCACGACGAAGGCGTTCAAGCCAGTAGCGGAGCTCAGTTTCCGGCACCGGCGGGAACGCAGTTCGCATCCCTCCGCGCATGAACGCACGACACCTAATAGGCCCCATTCCTGAGCTGGGCAGTGACTGAAATGTGCAGTGAAGTAACGAGAAGTTCTCTTGAGACAATCGCGAGGGAATAGCCCGGTTACAGTACAATGCTCATGCATGCAGCGTGTCGACGGTGGTTCTATTAAAGGGGTCCCGCAAAAGTTTACCAAATGGTCTCAATATAGGATCTTATTGCCTCTCAAATACACGGATTATACTGAAAACACGGGAGCTTGTTTGCGTGAATTGCGGAAACCAACCCTTCGGTGGGGCATTTCTCACCGTTGATTGTCGTATAACATACAGAAACGATTAATCTTAAGCAGAGGATAGCAAAAAGTAAACATGAACTGTCCATTTTCAGGTACTTAGGTAATATACTATTTGAAGACACGCATGTTACTCTGGTTTAACGAGTCGCGGCCGATCATGCATATGCGTGCCTTTCAAAGGCATGCTCTAACAAAATAATTCACGGTTGACAGTGGCAGCCGGTTGCTAGCTTGTTACATGTAATGCGCGTGGAGCAAAAGAAAATAATAATAAGACGCACATAATGTTCCTTTTTTTAATGACGACCTACAAATTAAGATAAGAGACAGCATAACGAAGTTGTTGTAGCACACGCATCGCCGGGTTGGCGGGATAATGAATGCCTAGAGAACCTGCGCTGTGCGTCGGGCAACATTAATCCGCTGCTTATTAAGACCTGCATATGACGGTAGTGCAAAGATTATGCACGCAGTTTTTCAGCGAATGGATGATCGGGGCTTGTAGCATCGTTAGGGCAAAGTCGTTTACAAATGATATCTCTTCCCTAGTTCATTAATTGTCTCAACTCTGTAAGCATCCTGGTATGTCCTGTCTATTCAGCGAGAGTGGATAATGAACTGCTCGGAAGTGATGATCGCGCGACTGCGTGATGTATATTCGTTGCTATGAGTTATTAATGAGCGGTTATTTCGCAGGAAAAGTTCTTTTACGTGCACTTTTACGGAATATAGTGTGTAGACTCGCTAGCAGGCAAGATAACGCGCACTTAAAGGCATGTAGCTAGCCAATTGAGGCTTAAGAGTCGTAGCGTACGGTTTCAGCATTTGTGATCATGTTTGTCTTAGCCGGAGCTTTCGATGTCCGTCCGCCAGCGCGTCCACCACTCTCTCCAGTCTGTCTGTCTGTCTCGTCAATATTCCGGTTTAGATGAGCTCTTCTGATATTTCTTTTTTTTTTCTTGGGCGAACTTGGGGGAAGGAAGCAGAAGGTGATGAATGACCAAACGTGTTTTTCTTGTTTACACATAGATTCTGAATGAATGAAATGCTTTCTGGTAATCTGTAAGGACCAAGTGTAGGAGCGCATTTATCGATTACTTGATCATTAATGTGAATGTGGTCTATTGCCAAATAGCCTTTTTGAAACACTGCTTGGTCATTGGTTGATTAAAATTAGAAATGCTCGGATTTATATTGACGTTTACTTTTGATAATTTTTTTTTGAGCCAAGTTTCTATTGGTATGCAGTGGGGAGTGCGGCTCGCCAGCTCCCTGCAGTAAGATAATTTAGCCCCTCTAGACCCAGTCCGGCATTGCGCCATCGCCAGTGGGGCCTTGGACCATGGTGTATCCGCCAGTAAGTGTTTATACTTTAGACCACCACGTAATTTGTATGTCCCTGACGTCAGCTTGTTGCTAGATTAAGGGGACTGCATTCCTCCTGGAATCCGGTTCGCTCGAGCTCATGAGACATCGCTTGTGCAGAGTTGCCAGTTTTTTCCAGTAAAACCCACCATACCCGAAAAGATGTGCTGTTACCCGATTCCTCTAAGCCGCCTTCCCTCTTTGCGTTTCTTCCAGGGCTTCGTTTACACCCTCAGTGACTGCTGTTGGGATTTCAAATCCTACTGAACTACTCTTCCTTACTTCATCGTCCTGGTTGTCTCTGGTAATGATAGATCTCCGTGTCGGTCCATGCGCAAGTCCATAGCTATACCAACTGTTGTATCTGTGTTGGTAGTCAGGTTGCCTTCTATGTGAGTTAGCACATACATCTTATTTTTAGCTATCCCAATTCTGCCCTACTATGTGCTGTCTCCGTTTTTTAGGGCGTGTCCACGTCCACTGCGGACATTTTCCCTGCACTGGACGTAGACAGGCTGGTAATGATAATCATAATCATGACCATGATGTATGTTAGGTTTAGCTAGTGCGAAGGAAATATGTGCCGTTGTTTGTATGTTTCTGTGTCCGCGTATGTACCTTCGCTTGCGTGCGTGCGCGCTGACTGAATGCTGCACTCGCAGGTTTCCGTGCCATCGCACATCGATTGCGAGCCATCGGGAGGAGACATTGGGAGAAGGGCGTCTTGCAGATGCCTCGTCGATACTTTCCTCACAAGCACCTGCTTGCCACCCGTACTGCCTTTCATTTCTGGCCCGTGATGGGCGTCTAGGCAATTCCTGGCGCAAGCAGCGTTTCCTTTTGTCGCTTCCCTTTCGCGTCCTGGCAGCTCCTTTCTTGGTCCTCATTCACGCTGAGCGCCATGGCCCTGCGGCAACAGCTGCTGCTTTTCAAGTTGCGAGCACAAACTGCGTTGGTGTCGAGACTGTCGTTTCTCGCTGCTCTTCTTTGTCACCTGTCCTGGCCGAATGCGCTCGTCTTCTTTTTCTCCGTTTTTCCCCCATGTCAACGCGTTTGGAATTGCACAGTAGCGTGAAGAAGTGGCAATGAGAAATCATCGACGTTTCTTTATTGGGAGCTCAGACTTCCCACTGAGGTGACGGCATTCCTGAACGCCTAGTGGCAAAAGGCGCAGTAAAATTTTTGCTTTCAGGGTCTCCGTGCTATTACCTTTTTGTTTACATAGAGTGGACGTTGTTATTTCCTTCGCATCGGCATTTTTTTTTTCACTTTCTTTGTCGGACGTACTTTACAAACCTTAAAATCGAGGTTGTCAGCGCTCGCAACAGAAAACATTTCATGAACGCGCAAACTTAGAACTCTTATCGGTGTAGGCATTCGCCATTTGCGAATGATCCCATTCGGGAAAACACACTTGCGGGAGCGGATTCCCGTATCTCTACGAAAATCTCCTTCATCAGTGTGGCGATCTGTGCTTACATGTTGGCCACATTGTAACCGTTTTGTGGCAGCAGGTTTCTGCGCGTGCGCGATCTTTCAGTATGAAATGTAACGCCTTGGGGCGTGACAGTGTCTCTCTTTCTCTTAATGAATTATGTGGCAAGAGTCATCAAATGCGTCACAGAACGTAGCGATGACGTAAATTACAATCACGTTATGTTACTAGTGTTATTACCTACTAGTAATGTTAAGCGTGCATTTGTAACCGATTTCGGCATAAGCGAGTAGGCTTAGACGTCCTTTCTTGACGTCAGTTAATCTTTGGTACAAACAGTGTTGGCGCCCATGGCGGTCGCATTTCGTTTGGTGGCGCGTATTTCACCCAATAAAGCCAAACACTTTCATTGAATGTTGTAGGGTAAGGTGGGACAAAACGCGACAGAAATTTGCAAATGCTGATTGTTTTTTTTTTTCCATTTTCATTCGATTTCATAAGCAACGCAACAGGGAATTTTTTTGATGTAGGGGTAACGAACTGGATTAACATGGCCAGGTTTCAGCTGTTCAAAAATTAAAAAGAAGTGGGCATCTCACACTAAAGGGACGCAGGGCTATTTCACAGCGCATTTGTAGGCCTTCTCCTCCTCTCTCCATCCTTATCTTCACTACAGTGTTTCCACATTCTTGCCGAGCCAAGTACAATACTAAAAAATTGTATTCTACGCTTTACCCATTCCCTCTTCCTCACTCTCTTAACTCTCCCACTCCCCCTCGCCTCCCTTTCCCACCCCCTCTATGCTATACTGCAGCGCTGATGGCCTTACCTTCCTACTTTCCCTTTTCGCAGTCTCACTTTCATTTCGCACTTCCTTGCTATACCGCCCATGCGTGAGTACGCTATTGATTCATCCCTTCCCCATTTCCCTCTTCCTCACCCTCCTATCGCTCCTCCACTTCCCCAATTTTATTTCCACCTCGTTGCTATACTATACTCTACAAGGCTATACGACGCTTTACACTGTGCTCTCCTTGTTTCCCTTTCCCACCTCCTTGCTGTACCACAGTATACATGAATGTGCTTTGCTATTCACCACGCATAGGGGATTTTGCCTGAGGCAGCGACAACCACTGACGTGACTCTTCGGTAGAACACCCATTTTCCACGCAGATGGCCTGGGTTTGATTCTCGCTCGAACCCAGATAGCGTTCTTGGATGTTAGCATAAAGGTCTCGAAGGAATCGCAAGGTATGGTGCAGCTAAAGCGTTCTGATCTGTTTTAGCAAAATGTTAACTAGGTGCGAAGAATAATTGTTCCATTCGACGAGAGAAGACACTGTGGCTTTGTTTTAGTGCCCCTGTGGCGCATACTCGACATGGTCGAGTTTTCAGGTCACCACAAACATTTTTACCTGGAGCTAGAACAGCGTCAATGTTAAAATAAGCCATCTGGAAGGAAAGGCCAGCACACCAGGGCCCGAATTGACAAAATGTTCTTTCGTAAGTGCTCATTGTCACTGGCTGATTGCCGTCGTTAATGATATGTCCGCCATCAAGATTGGCTGAAATTTTCTTTTACGAACAATTCTTGCGCGAGTGCTTTTTGTGAATACGGGCCCTGGACACTGACGGAGAGAAAAGGCGCACACGCACACGCACACGCACCGTGTGCCTTTTCTCTCCGTGTGTGTCCTGGTATGCTGGTGTTCCTTTGAAAATCACTATGAACCAAACAGCACAGCTTTTGATGCTTCTTAAGATAGGTAAAAAAATTCACAAACGTTTCATTTTGTCCCAACCTGTGAAGCAAAATGAGACGCCGCTTCGTGCAAAACAATACTGCCTATAAAAGTAAATTAGTTCACTTCTTGCAGCCACGCAGCCTTCCTGTAGCACATTTCACGCACTCAATCTTATGGGGAGCATATGTGGTGCTAGCTCCTTCACATCTTCCCGCAGATCAAGCACAGGCAATCGTTCCTTGTGCTCTTGTTGCCATTTGTTGTCTCAGGAACATGTGAAAGCATCCAGAACATGCACGAAACAGCGTCTGCAACTTCTTAGACAATATTATATAATATATAATGCCCGTAAACAAATAAGCCGCTTAGTAAGAAACTCTTCTATATATACTAAGCGCCTTTCTGTCGCATTTTAGCCCTATAAAATAGCCTGATTTAGAGAAATACCCCTACCACCGCAGTCAAAGAACAAAGCATTTGTGGAAGGATGCAGTTTGCAAAACAAAGCAACAGTACAAGTACTTACATCGCTGTAATGACGGTGGGCTACCTAGATGGACGGCTCTGAAAATTTTAGTGTGCAGAATTTGATCATCTGTAGCCTGTCATGAAAACAGCCGCGCATTTCTTCCCTCATGAAACCTTTGCAGAATCGCGAGATTTCTTATCGAAAAGAAATGGTAATTACCGGTACCTACTAAGGCAATAAAGAGCAAAGAAGTGTAATTTTTTGTTCTTGCTAGGGATGGCAGCAAGGTCAAAATTTCGTATTTTGTCTAGTGTGTCACGCTACCTTACCGTACATTTGAGCTGGGAGACAACATCATTTCCATAGACTAATGTTGTGAGAGGCGCCAACAAGAGTAAACGAAAACTGCTAAGTGAGCTTCATATCGGTGTAGAACACTGAAAGAAACCTCCGGCTTGCCGAGTGGCACTTGGGAGCTATTGCGTGTGTTTAGGATGAAATATGCCTTTCACCAGGCCGCCTTGCGTCGCTCATTTATTTCAGCGTAAATGCCGTCTAGCTAGCACCTATAGGGTTCCACACGTGAAATATTTGCTTAACTCAGGCGAAGCCTTTCTGTATACGCTGGGCGAAGCTGAATGATTTGTAATGCACCTCCTGCCGTCGGCACGCCTTGCGAGGGAGATTCATTTAACTTTATCCTTTGTGCACCTTTCGCAAGGGTTCGTGTGAACCGCACACCTGATACCTTCTACTAGGGAACGGCACAGGAATACGCTGGATGCATGCAGGGACTGCTACAAGGTATAGCGCAAAAAAATAAGCGCATTAAGAAACACCAATTAAAGAATATCGTGGAAGCCTTCGTGCTACCTATTATAGTGTATCAAACACAGTTTCTGATGATGACGGAGTTATACTGAGAATATTCAAACAGTATGTCGACAACTTGCTATGATAACGGTGTGATTAGAACACCGTGCTCCCTCCGCTAACATGCAGAAAATATTCGGGAGATCCCACGCACAGAGGGAATCGTTGCATGCGAAGCAGCTCGCGAGAAAATTGCCTGTTCAGACTTGTGTGTCATTGAGTCTACTGCTAAGAGTAGGACCAACGTCTTTGTGCAAATTCAGTAGTAAGCATAACGAGCGCTTACTATGCATATCTGGCGAATTGTGGTGGCTAAGAGGTAGCTAATGGCAGGACGTTGCGTCGGAACTGACGTTTGCGCAGAGACGTCTGTGTTATCAACGATGAAGTCGATTTCAGGCTGGCTTAGCGGAATGGAGCTTGTACTACATGTAATGAAAAAAGGAATCACCCACTAAACACGAGGTCACCGGCAGAGGAGTTTCGCCAGATCAGCACGTCATCCCACGCGTGGCGGCTAACAACAGCTCGCCACGGATTTCCACTCCTCCCACAACTTTGTTCTTTTTTTTTTTTGCAGGAACTCTTTCCCGCCCTCCTTGTTTATTTTCTTTAATGCCGTTTCACAATAAACTCAGTTGATAGTTTGCGCTTGTGGTATCGTCCTGGTTATGTACGCCTCCCTAACACAGTGCTTCTGGTGACCTTAGAGCAGTGTAATGAAAACTAGCCCAATACCTCACTTTGCTGATGTTATGTTAACACTGAATCACCTGTGGCGCATATAGACCAAATGTCTACGACAAGTACTCCGACAGGAACGCATTCCCGTGGGTACCCAGTCAAATGAGATTTGAAGAGGAGAGAAAGAGCAGACGCTATTTTCCGCCTTCCGATTCCATTCCCTCAGCTTAAAGGGGTCGTGAAACGTTTTCCGAACATTTTGTGCTAAGTGCGTATTCGGGATCCTGACCCTCCAATCAACAATATGCATCGTTCGGTTGCACTGTGGGAGTTGATTCAGAGCGATAAAAAACTCGGTTTCGGTTTTCACTGCGCGCGTTCCCCTCAACTCTACAGTTAACGACATGTTAGTAGCGATCACACCTCCGAGATTGGCGCATCCTCAGAGGCCACGGGAAAACAAACCGTGTATTTCTTTCTTTCTTGCTTTCAAGTAAATCGATTCTTTAGAGCAAACGCGAGTTCACTATAGCTTTGAACTTAGAAATATCTTACTGCAACGTCACCGAATAGTACGCAGGAACGCTGGGGTTTCAAACGGGCGTTATTAAATGTGCACTGAATATTTCACCGAAATATTTCTGAATGGGCTAGTCGAATGCTTATTGAAGCACTAAAAATTACAACTGGGCATCTCCATATTCTCTTCAGGACCTCTTTAAGTGGCAAGATCCTCTAACGCCGAGCGAGCAATTTTACCACAATTTTACCACTGTTCTACAGTGGTTAAAACATACGCGCTCAGTATTTTGGTAATGCATGTCGCCCATTAGAGCACAGAGTTATACGAATGCGACCTTGTGTGAAAGACTATGTTCCAACTACAGGCGGCCATCCTGTTCGTGAATGTTGGAGTACTGACACTCAGGTTATCGCTTCCTAATTTGGATGACGTTGCCAGCTTGTTCCTCTGAAAGCACTATATTACTTGTTGGAATCTAGTTTATAGGTAATTTTAAGGGTATAGGGTAATGGAGACAAGACAGCGTTATCTTCTTCGGGAAGCAGATAAGATAAGGCAAAATATGTTTGAATGCAGTCTACCAAAAAATAGAAAGAGTGGTGTGGAGGCAAAGTTCACCGAACGTCTCAGGGTTGTACGAGTATGAAAACTCTTTTGAAGTACGCCAAAAAAGGCAGCGTGTCACAAACAAGAATTGCGTCCTAAGCGGTTGTTTTCGCAAACTTTGATCAGGAAAACACATCACGTCGCCTACAGGGGCGCGCCCACCCTAAAGATAGAGCGGTGTCGCCATTCACGGTTAGTTTCCCACCGTTTCTCCCATTGCGCTGTAGCTGGGAAAAGGAATGCATAGCAAAGTCAACTTTATTTGAACTTCCGTAGAAGTCTATTCCGTAGACGTCCCTGCATGGCTTAAAAGCTGAGGGCAAACTGCGCTCTTTCTTGTACATGCCCTTCTTTTGCATACGCTACCGACCGTGGGATCATGCCCGGATGCATGCACTGCGCAAACAGCTGTGCACTTTTCCTCTGCATGCTGTCACAGGCTTGAAGTAAGCGCCCGAGTTCGTATGCGGAATGCGAAACGGAACACTGCTGCTTTTAGCTCGATGGGATGACTTCCTTTCGATTGCGCCTGCTTAGAACGGTTTGTTTCCACGAATCTTCAAACTTGCTGGCGTTAAACTTTCCCGACGTGAGAGAAATGCGAGATTTTTAACAAACAAAACAATGCTTTGAAATATCCTTTTTTCTTTTTACAGTACGCTGCCTATGTGACTGGAAACACTAAAGGATTTGCGCGACTTTTCTAGTTGTACTAAAAAAATTATACCGGGTGCTTTGTCTGCAGTCACGTGAAATACGGGGAACGGCATGGGCGACTTATTGTGAAGTATTTAAGTTGATAGTTAGGTTGCTTGGTTAGTTGGGGCTAAATGTTAAGCCACTGCTTTAGGCCTGTTTAGAGGCGTTAAGCAAATATTGTGTGTGTGTCTGATAGCGATGCCTGGTTCCATTCTCATCGCGCTCTCTCCCGCTTGCGATGCTCTTCAGTCGCCTAGCAACGTAATTGTCAGCTTTCGTGTCTGCCTTCTCTGCCTCTGTCATGCGTGGCCTCCCTCGACGTCTTGCGCCATTTGACAAAGATGCGCCATCAAAACTCGCCGCTGAAGAAGGCAACATAAAATTGACACTTTAGCTAGTTGAACTATAAGCTACTAGTCATTGCTATGATCCCACATAGCAGTCCTCAGTATATGAAATATTTTAATTTCACGTTAACTTCGGAGCCACTTGCACCGCCTAACTAGGTATGTCATTCTGTATGCGACAATTTAGTAAGCGGAAGCGCAGTGATAAGACTCAATAGCGTTTGTTAAACTGGCAGCCAGGGTTCTACACGCAAACATGATGCTCGATGAAGGGATGCGTACTGGAGAATTGCTAAATGGCTATTTAATGCGCGCAAAGCAATATCTGCTGCTTCAACTTCAGTTCAGTGGAACTCGATTTGTTTATTTTAAAACGGTGAAGAGTACGGCGTGGCTCAAACAAGGTGCCGTGTGAATTTCGCGGAACATTTTCGAACAGTTCCTAAGACACGAATGCGTGTGCAAGGGCATAAATGTTATTAACGCACTCAGATACATTACGCGCAGCGCGTTACAGTATAATTTCATAAGCCCGCAATTAGGTAGAATACAAAGCGGACACGCATTCACGTCCCATTAGGCAAGTCATGTAAAATGGACGCTGGTCAACACACGTGAGCAGCACCACTGCGGTTTCAGCGTGCCCGCTGCATGGGGTGATCAGAAGCAACGGCACGGATCTGTCTTCATTCAAAAGCACACCGTCGTAATTATATCTGAAAACTTAGAACAAACCTGTACTTTTGCCATCAGCCATGAGCCAGACAGAAAAAAAAAAGAAAATGACAGTTTTACTTTTCTCGCACAAAGCGGCAACTGCAGAAGTCAGAGAAAGAGGCAAAATAAGGGGAGAGGGGGGATCGTTCGCGGGTTAAGCACCTCGTATCTCGGCCGATTTGTCACGGTTAAACCCTAGGCTTCGACTCTGACAACCAAGGGCTGCACGACAGCCGGAGGGGCACAGCAGTTGGCCCTTCGTGTATAGGTCGTTTATTCGTAGAGTACGCCATTTTCTCTGAGGCCAAGCAAGCGTGGCTGCCTCCACATTGCGCTTCCTTTACTTATTGTCACGTTGCCATCTACGAAACACACTGAGGGGACATGGCGTTCCTTCCACGTGGGTTCGCTCTTGCGCGATGCCAGAGCCATGCTTTCAAGCGCGAGAAGAGTTCGCAGGAAGCGCAGCAGATTTGACATGTGTTAGAAGCAATATGCATACGGGTATTTCACTCTTCTAAATGAGTGTACTATCTTACTACAAACAATGAGATCAGTCATTAAGGCGCAGGATCAAACAGTACTGTGGCCTTCGAATTAAAATCCGTCACCCCGATGGCCTATTCAACATGAAAAAGAAAAGGAAAAGCTGTATGTGAAGTGGCATTCAAATACACTTGAGCAGCATTGCACGACACCAACTTAACCCTTAGCAACTGCAGACATTGCTGAACGACTAGGATGGGTGCCACAGCTGAGCTTTGATTCGTCAGTTTTTCGTAACCGTTGTGATGCCTAACACGAACAACGCTGAATCACGGCATTGACGATGCGCACTTTCGAACAAGCCGTTTCTGTGCTTTGGAAACACCTCTCTGCATTTGAGGAACGATAAGTATATGATGACAGAATGTGTATTAACATTGTGCCACATACTCAAAAGAGTGTGTGTGAAGCGAACCTTACCTGAAATGGTCAACTTATACACGGGTGAACGACACGTTGAATGGGGATAGCGTACGGTACGATTAAAATAATGTCATTCGTAGAACATATAATCTCGTGCAATATTTATAGTTATGCGCTAATGAGTTTATAAGCAACGTTAACTGCGTGAATAATCCACCAACTCGGCTCTCTGCTGATTGTGGATCGTGGACACAGACGGGCTAGCAACACCATCGGGTAAACGAGGAAGACGATGCAAGATGTGCACAATGAAGTACGACGACTAAATTTACGCGTTGAAGCATTCTGGATACTGTGTCAAAATGGTTCAACCATTTCAGGAGAATCATACATGTATGGACAGACGCCTCGTGATGCAGATTCAGGCGCATGTATCCAGTATTTACATGAACGCCTCGATGGCTTGGACGCATGGTTATATTAAAGGAGTACTTGTGTTTTGTATATATGGATGAGCCGGCATCAGGCCGCATAATGTTTCATTGCCGAACAAGAAGTGAGCTTGCTGCGATAGGCTTTGTGTGTAAGCATTCTGTAAATATCGATCGATTTATGGGGTTTTACGCCCGAAAACCACGATGTGATTATGAGAGATGCCGTAGTGAACGGCTCCAGAAATTTCGACCACCTGGAATTCTTTAACGTGCGCTGACGTCGCACTACACACGGGCCGCAACATTTCGCCTCCATCGAAATGCAGCTGCCGGGGCCGATTCTGTAAATATTCAAAGCTATATGAGCTGTGTCTTCTCCTTTGGCTAGAAGCGTTACTTACGTTGTAAACTAGGCTTTTATAAAAGTGAAATGCAGATTTTTGCTTTACGTCGGTAATATTAATTTTTGCCTTTCGTGTGTACTTGCAACAACATTTCTTACGCTGTTTCTTGAATATTATGCTTGATGGGCATTATAACAAGTAAAGGCAGTATTCTCACTTGCACGTGTATTTCACTGTTTGAACCCACATGAAGTATTCTTGTTTTTATTTCGGCAGATACTGGTGTCGTGTGGTCGCCCTGTCTATCTAACTAGATACGTGAGGTCGTCCTCTCTAACTACAATCTAACCAGTTTCTGTGAATTAGAAACTGAGCGGTATAGATTATTTTTAAGCATAGGTTTGAACACTGTAATTCCTAAGGCCCCTTGAGTGATACGTCTGATTATGCTTGTGTCTCTTCTCACTATATAGGGCGCAGAAACAAGTGTGCTCACACTGGAAGAGGCCGAGCCAAAAGATTCCATACAGGAAAATGAAATGACTAATTTTACTGCATTGGTATTCCAACAAAAAGAAAAAAGACATAGCGTAAACGTAATAAGGGTCAGAGAAGTTATGAGTTATCCCTAACCACATATTGAAATAGAATCGTTTCCGGATATTTCTTTCCTTGAGCTCGCGGGTTGGTGTGATGAGAAAAACTGAATTTTTTTAAAAAGAAGACTTACATCTCCCTCGGCTCGACGTTGACTAATAGGAGACTGAACACCGTCCGCTTTTGTAGAAGCTTTTGCAGAAGCTTTTGCAGTTTGTAATAATTGCACTGTCGACTTAGGAAACGAACACAACCTTAAAGCAGTGCTCGACGTCCGATTCGCGTTCTACATTTTAACGTATTCTTAGGCAAGCTGTATGTTTTTATAATGTTCCAAGCTACATGACTATGATTTAGTGCTAGAGATGATTAAGTGAAAGAAGAAAGAGAAACGTAGAATTCAATGCAAAAACGTGGACAATTCTTGTGCCGAGAAATGTAATTGGCTGGAGCGATTAATATCGAAGAAAATGCTAGATACCCACATACATCCGAAGCTTCCCTACGTGGTCATTTCACTATTGTCTAGTTAAAGCCCAAATTAATACGTGTTCTAATATTTGATAAGTTTAGCATGGTGGCTACAGCGATGAACGGCGCTCATTTTTGCTCCGAGTTCGAAGTGCGAACGAGTAATGATCATAGGAACAGTTTGGTCCAACACGTGGCGTCCATATAGGCTAAAAGCTTTTACTAAGTAGTGTAATGTTTTAGCTCTAGAGTGCTGCGAGCACTACTACAGCAAGAGTTAAGCCTTTAATTTAATAGTACGCCTCGTAACGTGGCTCCTTTCATTCTGTCGATTTAACATTTCAAAATTTATTTTAACGCTGTACGTCTTGTTGCGTCAGAGAAATAAACGACTGAATATGATTTTCTAAAACAATCATGGGGACTAAATGTGCGCAGGGGAGATTGCTTATTTGTTAGGTTTCCTTAGCCGAGAAATACGCCTGCTCTTCTGCTATCTCCACAGACCTTTCCTGGAAGCAAGGCTTATGAAGGCACTTAATAGTCGCCTACACTGATGCCCTTTTTCAGTGTTTCACATTAACAGTAACTGAATTTGACTTTCCAAAATGTAGGCTGCGATTAACCGTCATAGTAATCAAGGAACTGAAAAGTGCGTCGTACCTGTTGGTTATTATATTTATTTTTATGAAACTCGACAAATTGGATATCTTGTTAATGCTTGTTGGTGGGCTAGATGGTTTTGCCGACTTAGAAGAAGAACAGCACGAAAAAATGACGGCGAGAAGGAAAGCACACGCGTGCGCTCTTTTCGTTAGCAGCGCACGTGTGTCTGTTCCTTTTCGTCCTCCTCTTTTCGCGCTGCGGTGTTCTTCGTCTAAGTATACAAAACTGAATATGCGATTCAACCCGCATATGTATTAAAACGAACTTTTCAACACGCACCAATCTTCGCTGACAACAGTAACTTTCAAACAGGCACAACTGAACCCCTTATCTGTGCTGTCCTTATTTATTTTTGTATTCCACTACTTATTTCACAGCACACCCGCCTTATTATGAAATCTGTTCTGACCACGAGATGCAACCAACAGTATGTGGGTTATGAGCCCAGTGTGAAGTCTCAACTTGCCGAACATGTTGTCAATATCGGGGTTGAAAACATAAACAGTAGGTGAGCCCCGCTTCTCATATGCGCGAACTGAGACCAAAACATTTTTGCAATTAAAGCGCATTATCTCCATCACGGACACCGCTCTCACCCAATCGCAAATTGTTGCTGTTCGCATATCTTAAGGCACGCGCATCGGCGTCGTACGGTTCGGGTTTAATGTAGCGAGAAGCGCTGTTCTGAGAGGCTTAACTTGAACCTTGCTATCTTAGAGAACCCATGTGATTATGCAAATTGGCCCTTTCCGGGGAACCAGCAAAGCCCCGCGCTCCGAGATAATTTGGAGCGATGTAATTTGCATACGCTTCGCGGGAACTTGAATCGAAGAGAACACAACTTCCGGCCGTAGAAGCGAGTATACAGCTATATCACGCGCGTTGTTCGTTGGATCGCGTTGTAGAGGTCAATTTTAGCAAGTGTTCTGCATACGCTCTGTTGGATTTTTCTTTGTGTTTATCCTAGATTTGTGAAGCAGGTATTAAAGATATGCCAGTCATCGAAGTAATCGGCTGTCGCAGTTCTCGAGAGACGAACGTGGGAGCGGGAGCAGCTATGGAGAAGTAAATTTATTTGGCAACGATTTCGGTGGAATCCCAGTTCAACGTATGCAACGAACACGCAAAAAGCATTCTTCTCTTCTAAGAACCATTGGAAAGATGTTGGTAAATCAGGGGCCGTGTTCACAAAACTTCTAGTTTTTAATAACTCTTTGCCATTGGCCGCCTGCCTTAGCTAGTGGTGTGTCCAACGACAGGATTGGTTGAAACGTTCTCTTGTGAACGTTTTGAGCGCAAGGCATTTTCGTGAATATGAGCTTAATTTAAAGGCAACCCTTAAGATGACTTTATGCGTATTATGAAAAACCTGGTGTATTAAATGTCTTATCCGCAAATAGCGAGCTATTAAAGTAATCTACAAGCAACCATGTTGTCCAATGATAACGCTGAAAAACACGATATTTTCTTATGAAAGCATGCTTCGTAAGGTAAGTGCGATGCTATTTAAGGAGTGTTTTAAAAGAAAGCTCCAGCGGTTTTTTCACCATATCTGATATCGCCGTTTTGCAATAGAACTGATAAACCTGTGGAGGCCAGGCTGGTTCAATTTGCTCGGAAGCTCACCAATAATTTTAAAGAACCAAATGAACGATGCGTTCAAACTGAAACCGAAGCGGGTAGACGCTTCGTGCAGCTTAGCGAGGACGTCATAGCCTCCCCGCTATCATAAATATGGAGCTAGTGCCAGAAAAATGAAAGTGCCGAGGTCAGCCGACGATGCATTGGAATATGCCAGCTTTTCTGAACCTGACGGCGACGATTTCAGCGCTGAAGTATCGCTGTTTTGCTTTGAACCACCCGCTTGCTCGGGTATGTAGGCAATGACGTCATAACGCAGGGTGACCCACGTGGGAATCCGCTAAAAATGCTTAAAATTCAGTTCAGCAAGAGCCTTGCTTGGCAGATAATATTACGGTGCTAAGGAGAACATATATTTAAAATTGAGATCAGTTTACACTGAAAAATCGTCGGTGTTGCCCATCTCGACGCTGTGCAAGTCCATTGTCCAGCGAAGCTGCTGGGGGAGCATGTAATGCGTCATTGATTCAGAGAAATGGTAGTGAGAGTCGCGTTGTCGTGGCTTCAAAATGCTTAACCGTCAAAATGCTTAACCAGATCGAACTCTACCAGATGACCATCCTCCTCCTTGTTTTTCACAAAGTCAACAATGTCGCCGACGAGAAACACTGGTGTTTTTTTTAAATATAAGCTGGCTCTTTTATACACTAAAGGCTCGTGACGTCACTCCTCATGTCCTGACCTGCCGACCTGCATAACAGTAATATTTATCTGGAGATGCGTGCGGGGAGTGCTAATTGTGTCGCGTTGTTAGTAAGAACACCTTATCCTCTATTGCGTAAAACTCGTTGATCACCTAACATGTCATACGTTGTTCAGACTGATAGGAGGCGCTAATACACACAGTCACAAGAAAGCGTACGTACAGGAGAAACGCAAACTAAAGCTGTTTATTCATTAGCAAAACACACACACACACACACACACACACACACACACACACACACACACACACACACACACACACACACACACACACACACACACACACACACACACACACACACACAAGTGAGTATATAAGAAAACAGGGCACACAGAGCACATGCATAAAAACAACTGAACCAAAATTCCAACGTTTGTGTGGAGAAACAGCTCTTATCCGCTATATAAACCTACAGATGCGTCAAGGCAATTCGTGGCGAGCCACCCTCGAATATCACATATATTACTTTTTACCGCCCTTATTCCTCCTCATGCATTCATGTGGAGACGAAATGAGCACCATTGTACTCTTGGACACCATGACTTGGGCTAAGGTGCTCGTCAAAGGAGTTAAAATACTCCAGGTGGTCAAAATTACTCCGAAGCCCTCCACTACGGGGTGTACCTCAGAATTATATGGTGGTTCTGGCGCGTGAAAACTATCAGTTATTTACATTATTCGTTCTGGCTACACCGACACTTGAACACGCGACCAAACCACAGTCAAACTGTCATACGCATGGGACAACGGGCTTGGTAGTTTACAGAACCGAAAGTTTTCTCATAAGAACGCTGACACCTCGTACACACGAATGTTTATCTTTCCTTGTAACACCAACCCGTTTCTCCCGTACATAAAGTCCGAACTTATTTGTTGCTTCTACTTTGCAAGCAACAGACAGAGTGCGGTGTAATGCAGATGCGGTATCGATGGAACATGATGGCCTCAGCTGGACTTCTCATTCAATTTGAGCATACTAATGGCTGACAATGGCTGAGCACACTAATGGCTCATGTAGTATGCCGCAGGAGATGCTCTGCTGCTAGAAGACACGTTTCAAATTGTCCGATTATACTAGTCTCAACGCTGTTACTCAAATTTTCCGCTGTATCTTTTCTTTCGTAAAGTGGCTGTGTTATTTCCAAGACCGCTTTTTTTTTATCATGAGAAGCATCTCGCTTGCACGCGCTCAGTTCCCATGAAAATGATTACCTTGAGTGCCCGTTTGCGCACACGGGCTGTTCACCACTTGATAAATGACGCCCCGTCATGAAGAGCTTTCGGTGGTGTCATCTTCAATTCTAGTCTTATATTCATAACAGGCACTCGAGTCCGTTTATGAATGCCGAGGTAGTTTAAGGGGTACTCGCGACCTATTTAGGACTTCTTACGCGGCTCTCGGTACCTCCACGTCGTTTCTTGTATAGCCGATGCTTGTTTGCCTCTCTCCCGTGTATTACGTTTTCGTGTGACTGTTGTGTATTACATCGCAGTCATTCGTAAGGTTTAGGCATGGAAGCCGACACATCTCACGCTTGCATTGCTGTTCTGGCGTTAGTACAGAAAGAATGTTGCAGAAGTTTGCGAATTTGAAGCGTTACTGTTCCTCAGTCCCGACCTTCGTAATCAAATTGTTTTTAACTTATCCTTTGTGAAGTGTTCCTCCGGAGCGCTTTTGTCGGTTTCAAGCTTATCATTTGGGACATGTGCATAATAGTTCGAATGATAAATACGGGATGGCAGCGACGATCTGTGATTTTCCACAGTGTGTTCAACAAGAGCTGACAAGTCGATTACAATGTAAGGAGCTATTCCTGGTTCAGTATAGAGCCAGCCACTATGAAGTAGCAGTAGCGGCTGTCGCTTCGGCATTTGACGTCCGCTGGATGGATGGATGGATGGATGGATGGATGGATGGATGCTATGAGCGTGCCCTTTGTAGCGGGGCAGTGACATGTGCGCCACCAGGCTCGTAAGAAGACTTAAGAACTTTTTTTTTCTTTAAATTTTCCTCATGCCTTTTAAATTTACTTCAATCAAATCGATCATACTATAGAAAAAACGGAAATTCATAGCCCAGTTCCCTGCCCCTTATGGCAGAAAGTCCTTATTTTTCTCTATAATTATTTTTGTCCGTTCTCTCTAGTTTTCTGCCACCAGTATTCTAACCGTCTCTTACTTATTTCAATCGCGGCTATGTTGAGCTTCCCGTTGATCGCCCTAAAACCCAAGGCTTCCTGTAGGGTGGTGCCCAAACGTACACCTGGGTGGATATTTCCGCATTCAATCAGAACATGCTCCGTCGTTTCCCTATCTTCCTCATAGCATGTGCATTTTTCTTCTTTACTGAATTTTGCTTTATAAATACGCGTTCTAAGGCAGCCCGATCTCGCTTCAAACAATAAAGCGCTTCCTCTTGAATTATCATAAAATGCCTCCCTCTTCATTTCGTTTTTGCCCTCTCGGTAGTTATTCAGAGTCGGCTTTTTTTCCATCGCTGCCCTCCAGTAAATCTTCTCCGCCTCTCTGACTTTTTCCTTTACGCTCTTTGTTGTCAGTTCTCTTAGAGCCGTATATTTACTGGTGAGCCTCCTAGTTCTCTTTCTCCACTGCGTGTCAACGCTCTTTCTATATAAATAGCGGAACACCTTCACAGTAGGTGGGCCGTGACGGCAGCGCCCTCTGTCTTTATTTTTCTTTTTTTTTTCTCCTACAGCTTTTCTTTCCCCTAGGTTGCATGGATCAGCAGGACGTCTGCATAACTACACGCGTTACTTCATTTTGCTTTTTGTTTCAGGTGCGGAGCACATTAGGGGCTCTGCTTGTCGGCGTGCATATGCTCTCGTCACGATAAAGAAAGTTGTCATACTATGGTAAAAAACAAATGAAAAATAAACATGTGCATAATAAATAAAACCGGTCCGAAATAAACTAAAATGATTTAAGCTCATTTAAAATAAAGGGATACTCTGGGGTTAGTCACATTAATAACAGAAATTTGTTAAATTTGGTTGCGAAAATTGTGTGGGCCCATACACTGTCTGGGCAGTGAACCCAGACAGTGTATGGGTTCACTGCCAGTGTATGAAAATCCTGGAACACTGGATTTTCGTACGAATAAGCAGTCCGTACGAAAATCCAGTGCGTCCAGTACCAAAATTGTGAAGGATATTGAATATGCGTACGTTTGTACACAGTTGCACTGCCAAAATTTTGGCAATTAGTTTTTGGACATCTGCTAAAAACTACACGACGTCGGCTTCAGCTTGACAATAGTGCACGGCTGTTTCATTGTTTACCGCGGTGTCGGCAAAGCACATGTACTCGTCTGAAGGAGCCATAAATCGGCATTGCATGCTACGAAGTGAAAATCAGCAAAAGGAAGGCGCCAAGAGAGGGACAGAGAGACGTAATGATCCTCTCGTTAGTGTCAAATGCCGGGGCGTTTCTCTCCGTAAGCTGGCAAGCTGTCCTCAGGGTGCCTCGAATCTACGACAGCATGCCAGTCGGGTAACTCGTAATGGCGTCGATAAGAGGTCGCACCGCGGGGTCATTCCGAGACGACGGCGTTTATTGCCGTACGTAACGGGAGCCGCTCGGGGTCTGCGTAGATTAGTTTTCTGCTTCCACTCCTACGTTGGCGAAAACAAGGGGTAACCGTTCGCAGCAGCTCCTGCCATTGCTTTATGTACTGAGGCGAACGCCTTTCTTGGTCCGACCACATTCCTTGGTCCGACCACATTAATCACGTCACATCCAAGTCTAATCGCATGCTCGGTTACTTAAAACGAAACTTTCCTGTTGCGCCGACATTTTTAAAGAAACAGCTTTACATCACCTACATCCGTCCTCTACTGGAGTACGCCGCATGTGTATGGGATCCCGGCCACGTAACACTCGTTAACAAATTAGAGGCAATCCAAAACCGGTCGTCACGTTTCATTCTTCGCAGCTATAATCGAACATCTAGTGTAACTGCCTTGAAGATCAGGCTTAATCTCCCTCCACTTGTCATGCGCAGAAAGATCGCTCGCCTTTGCGCGTTCCAAAAAATATGCTATCACAATCACGTTCTAAAATCGCGCTTATTACAGCCTGCATCTTTCATATCATCCCGCATAGATCACCCCCACAAAGTGCATATCCCTCGAAGTAACACCGTCACCTTTTCCCAGTCTTTCCTTCCTAACACACGTCGCGACTGGAATCTTCTGTCAGCATCAACCGCCAGTATTACTGAACCTGACGCGTTCCGTCAGGCCTTGACATCTTCCATGTAAAATGCATTACATGTTGCGCACGCGATAGTATCTCATTGTATTCGTAACTTGTATTTCACACCGCATTTTTTTCTCGTTTTCTTATTATTGAATCTTTTGTACTTTTTGTGCGTTGGCTGACTTATTACGTGTATGTTTGCTTTTTGCCCCTCCCCTCTACAATGCTGTAAAGCCCTGAGGGTAAAATAAAGAAAGAAAGAAAGAAAGAAAGAAAGAAAGAAAGAAAGAAAGAAAGAAAGAAGGCAGTCTTTGAGCAGCGCAGAATTGCTTGCTCAGCGATCTGCTGCGTTTTTGATCCGGAGTGATGTGTTTATCTGGCTCTGTGTATATCTGCAGCTGTGTCGCAACCCTCCACTGAAGCGCTGCTTTCTAAGCTATTATTTTCACGTCCAATATCCAAGACTACTTCGCCAATGTAGACGAGATGGAGCCGGAAAAGGGCGTTTTGCGCGTGGATGATATCGACGCCTGGAAGCAGTACTTTACTTACGGGCTATTTTTGCCACTGTTGCAGTACATTTCATACATTTTGCTAGGCAGAAAGTGTTGTGAGACAGTAAATGAACCTCCGCTTTCTGTCCCAATAACTGAACGGGATGCGTGGCTTCTGTAGGTAAACGGGCATTATCGACATTGACATTGGACACGAGTTAAAATCCTGGAACCGAATATACAAAGCTATGCTTTCGTTGGTGTGGTTTGCCCCTTTGCGGGCTGACTTTTATCAGATCCGAAGCTATGGTGGAAGGATATCTATTTTTTTTTTCTAAACCAGTACGAGCCCAAAGTTTACTTGCTTCTGTTTCTTTAATAAAGACAGTGCTCCGTAATACAGCTATGGCGCACAGGCATGGTCCTTACATTCAGCTGTCAAATCCCAACTGAAAACTACGTGTATGCCATTGCTTATTCTTTCTTAGAGCAGATCTACAACGCAGAGAGAGAAAATTCGGGGGGAAAGGAAATAAAATAGCAAAATACAACGAGTAAACTTTTATTAAATTGTAACCCCATCTCCAGTGCTTCTGGAAGTTACTGTGGTCAGGGCTCTTAAATCACCACACAATTGACCAGCGACCTAGATCACGTAAACGCACCATAATCAGCTTTCTATACTTACCGCACCAAAGGTTATAGTGGAAAACGAACGCACTGTTTCTGATGTACCCCAAGGTGAACCGTTGTATTCAGCATGCCTCTGCTTTTATTTCTTCGTTTTGTACGTGATGCCGATAGGAAAACAGAGAACTAACGAGGAACGTGTTGTGCGAAAAAAACTGAAACGTCTATTATATTTGACGTTTTCCCTTCTAGGTCACTTGCAATCACTGTACGAGCAAACTAGCCTACCCCCCTCCCCTTTTATTCCCCAACCATTTAGCTCCTTATTTCCACAATATCGAGGCCCTGTACCGACAGCCTGCTCTTTGTTCTATTTACTCGAATACTTTGTGTCGTCTCTCACTCACTGCTTATTGCGCCATACTGTCGCCTAGTGGGTTCATAGTAGCTCTGCCCTTTTGCTTCGTGTTCACACTCGTACCCATCTCGTTAACACGACAATGCTTTACGGCGATTGTGATCGCTTGTTTTGCCACGCTGGCGCTTCAGTGACCGAGTTTTGCTTTGTTTCGTTTCGATCTTTGTGCTCGACTGCTCTTTCGACGCATCTGTGCTCTTTCGGAAAGTGATGGAGAAATGTACACTTTGCTTTGTCGTTGCGACTTTGAACCAGGTAACGAATTAGAGCAAACGGCCGCGTTCGAAGGAATGAGATTATTTCTCTTTTGGTGGGGGAAGCAAGGCTTCTCGCATTGTTGGAATTGCCTGCATTCCTAGTTGGTACGATCAAACAACTGAAACGCAAATTAATCTAAAACAAATAGCGTGTTCTAGTATGGCTGACTTGCGAGCCTCCCCGAAAGACGGCAGTACAACCTGAGTAAACAGCCGTTGAAAAGGCAGGTAGAAGTACATCATCATCATCATCATCATCATTATCATAATCATCATCACCACCACCAACAACAACAACAACAGCGACGACGACGACGACGACGGCCCATCACATGTTGCCATACAACACATGGCTGTTACCCAAGTCACAACGTCCATACTGAATTTCTGTATCGTAATAAATAAGCGATCCATTCGAAGTGTAAAAGCTTGCAGTGGTTTCGTTTGAAAGTCAGCAGAAAGTCTTAAAAAGGAAAAGTTTTGGATCTTCATGGTCACCCCTTCTGCAAGTGTAGGGATGTCGACAACAGTGGTTACTGGGCTTTTGCAACATACACTTGAATATGAAAATTAATTTCCGTCGCGAAGGAACGCTACCAGACATGCATGAACTGCAATAGTAAGTAATACATTTTTGCTTATTACCAAGGTAAGTAAAGCTGCGTGGGTGTTTCCTTGTTTCTCGTTACACCCGGAGTTCGACATACGTCACCGAAGATGGCACCACCGGTCAATTTTTTTTACAATTTTCAGTGTCAAGTTGAGAATATTCCTTTTGTATGGAGTACAAGTATGTTCGTTTCTGTTAATATGAGGAACGATCTTTTTATTTTCACCGCCACTGAAAAGAAATTTTCTGATTCATAGACAATCACTTTAGAAGGAGTATTCGTATTGATTTAAATAATACGCTGTATTGCAAACGATGCGATTATAAAAATGCGTGAACATGGCCGAACTAGTAAACCTCGCAGTGCACAATAGGTAATGAAAACCTACAACTGGTCTAGCACATACGTACGTGCATTCATCAGGCTACGCATACATTGCTCCGAAACTTCCGAAGTGTTCACCCTGTCAGTCCATGGCGCATAAACAATACGATTATGACAGCTTAGAATGAGCTCGCCTATCGGGAATAGAGTAGGCGAAGACTTAGCGACAAGATGGCTCAGTCTTATGCGCAGTGTTCTGCCTATGCGACCGGCCAGCTTTTTAACGATCATGTTTCGAGCTCACCAGTGCTGGAATGCAATAGGATGAATGCGATAGAATGAGACACGTCCGCACGGTAAAGGATTTCAATGACGCAAATGTAAAGATGAGCTTGTTGGTGACGCATGGTTGCGGGCGTAGTGCAGACTAATATAATGAAGAGAAGGGAAAAACACAAGTGCTCATCTACGTCCCTTCTCTTGACCTGTGTCTATACTTCCTTGCGCTTGCGTACTATTATATGTTTCAGGGAGGCGTGCAAAGGGAAGGCAGGCGTGTACAGGTGGGTTACGAGAATATCCCTGCTGCCTGTAGCTAGGCACGCACTGCGGGGCACTATATATGCGTACTTATGCCACTTGAAATTGCGTGAAAAGATTGTTGTTCCTGCTTGATGAAAGCATCGAGAGAACAGGGCATTCAATACAACCAACGAAAGAAAAAAAAAAGCCTAGAAGAAAAACGTTTTATCACGTGCGCACTCGCTACGATGGCCTTTATTATTCTAAAAATGCTGTCTTTGCTTCTGCATTGTAAGGACGGCAGGTTGCTACAACCGTGCGCGCGAGCTCTATCAACAACCTGTACGAGAGGTGTAGGATATATCCGGAGAGCGGGAGCTGGCGCGCGGCTGGGGTTACGCATTTGAATAAAAAGTACGCTTTTATTGCATGTTAGCAGAGGCTGTAGAGACAAAGCGTCATTTGTACTGGTAGGGTACTTTTATATCGCGCATCCGTGGACAGAAAAATGTGTTTTGCATGTTTCAAACGTGTTCTACATTAAAGCGTGTTTTTTGTGTCTGCTGCAGACACGTCAATGTAAAGAGCGACGTGTTCATGCAAATGAGCTCGCGCTCTCATAAAGGGATAGCAAATCTTTCCTCGGGCTAATTGGAGAATGAGAATGTCGCATTCGCATATATGCTCGAAATCGGCGGATGTAATCCCGCGTTTCTTGCAGCTAATTCACTGACATCCTTTCTCTCGAAAGACACTGCTCTATTCGTGCGCATTTCCTCGCTTGTTCATTTTAAAAACGAAGCACCTCATCTATCATTATTTGTAACCTGCAGAGACTTACAATGGCGCGTTTCGACTGCTGCTATAAATTATGCGAGAGCATATCTACGGTACGCCTCTCGAGTTTCACTTGCCGACTCTCCATTGCTTTTATAAGGCGAAGGACTTCTTAGCTTCCTCGTTAAACCAAATGAATGTAAAACTCTTAAATATGGAATTAATTTTGATAAATTAAAGAGTTATTACAAGATTCACGCGTAGAAAGAAAATATTAATAATAACGAAGCTGAGAAGCTGTTATTTGGCCGGAATGTGCGCATTTCATATAGGAACGGTCTCAATGACGATGATGTATTGGTGAGTGTAAAATATGGTAGGATGATATGGAGGGTGTTCATATTTTATAAGGTCAGGGGCTGTGGCGTTTTAATTCATTGCCGATCTTTAAAATTTTTTTCACATTCCCAGTAACTTGCTAAAGGAGCGTTAACTCTCATTCATGACAACCACAGCTCATAAAATAAGATAAGCGGTGTGCTAAAGGTGACAACAAAATATACACAGTGCTTAGCCGAAACAGCGTCACATATGATACAATTTTGATTATGGTGCTTCGACATGATTTAAAGCACTTCCGTTGACTAGTCACAAAATTCTTGGCGCACTTTAAAGTAGTTTTCAATAGAACCAATGAAAATGTTTTTGATCCAGAGCTTGGGTCAAACTGCACAAAGTTTTATATTCGGGGATACTACGAGGTTTACTGTTCCTATCAACAACGGTTGAAGCGGTAGTCATCCTTCTACGCATTCTGGAAGGGCGCTGAATTTTTATTCTTGAGAGCGCCAGTGACTAATTCGCTGTACCTGGCAGGTATGCGTATGGACTCGCGCTGTTGATCATACCGGTAAGCACACGGTTTCTGCTTTGTCGCTTTTCGCGTAAATCCATGTCGAACTATTTATTTTATTTTCATTTATTACAATCTGCCTATATTCCCTCAGCTTTTCTGTGAAATAGCACCACGGCGATAGGTACCAAGACTTGCGTTCTTACAGATTCTATTGCACTGCGTGGTTGAAATATTTATTCACATCACCTACAGAGTACTCAGTTGCCATAATGCTCACGACATTTGATGTTCCATGTTACATATATAATATGCTTATGCGATGATATTTAGTTATTTATTTGAATGCACTGCGGGTCAACTTGACCCAAGCGGGAGGGGTAACGCATGTCGTAAAAAGATGACACAATAGTGCACTGCAAATGCGAAATAGAGAAGTTTTACTCTACAGAACGCTATAAATACCACACACACACACACACACACACACACACACACACACACACACACACACACACACACTACTGTCGCGGTGGTATAGTGGTTATGGCACTCGGCAGCGGATCCGAAGGTCGGGGGATGAAATCCCTGCAGCGGCGGCTTCATTTCGATGCAGGAGAAATTTTGAGGACCGTGTATTATGCGATGTAAGTGCCCGTTAGAGAACCCCAGGTAGTCGAAATTTCTGGAGCCCTTCACTACTGGGTCTCTTATAACGAGGTTTTTGCACGTAATGTTCCATTATTATTATTATTATTATTATTATTATTATTATTATTATTATTATTATTATTATTATTATTATTATTATTATTATTATTATTATTAACACAATAATGACGGCGCCAAAACTGCAAATACTTTTCAGCGGTGATATAAAACTCTCAATACATTAGTTTGTTGTAGGTTTATGATGAAGGAAGCCTTCTTCATTTTATATAATCATGGGACAAAGTGTCCTTTGATGACAGCAAAAGCACCAATATTTCATGCAACGAAAAATAGTACGATATGAACCTACCGCGCTCGATATAAACACGGGAAGCACTCCACGCGTAAGGAAAAATACAGCAAAGCACAGTCCGACGGCAGCTCATCTATGCTCTCGCATATGACGAAATATGCGCGTTGCAGTAAAAGGGCAGCGAACTCACCCAAAACCAGGAAGCGCTCTATTGTGTAATTTTCCTAGTCGTCTACTGCACCGGCAACTTGACACCCCATACGCAAGCGTATCGGATTATGAGCAGACATCAGTGGATGCACCCTGAACTTAAAGAGCATTCCAGTCAAGAACATAATATGAAAGAAATGAAACTTCTGTTTGTTTTTTTTTGCTTTCTTTTTCATAATTTTTTGTAACTCAACGGGTTGATCTTTCCCAGGAATCTCCCTTGCAGTCACGGGGACATATCGAGTGGCGCAATATGATGTTGAGTTGCTTAAAAGAAGAACGCGCCGCGCTAACGGACAAAAGAGGAAAAAGGGTTCGGGGAAAGCTAGGAGTGGTGTTTATCTGGTTAGGAGATGAACAGCGGATGTGTGCTTTGTTGGTTCGTGCAATTTCAAAACCATTACTAAATACGAGTCGAGGAAAGTCCTTTTGAAAGCTTTTAAACGGACGCGCTTATAAGTGTGTTGTTTGAGGGATCTGTCGGCGTTTCAGCCATTGCCCGCACTTGAAGGCGAGTCACAGCTCAGGCCGAAACACAAGCGTAATTTGTAAACGGACAGAATACGCTCATCACCAGACAAGGTTCTGCACAAAGGGGACCTCAAGTAGTTCCGTGTAGCTAATGCACTGCTAAGTAGTCGGGTAACACTCAAACTACTTCGGCCAAAACAACTCGCTCCTCGCTAGAGTGGCCTATCAGTGGCTGGTACCGATGAGGACACGGTGTGTCCGAACGATGACCCTTCAGGCTTGCTTGGGTTGGGATCTAGTGTGCTGACACAGAGAACAGAAAAAGCTACGGTGTCGACGCCACAGCTACTCCCCAACACGAACCCTTTTTCTTTCTGCTGTCTGTCTGCCATGTCCCGTCGTTGCGGTGCCTGTGCGATGCGATATGCTCACCATCACCAACACCAATGTCACCGAGCGATCAAAGACGTAAGGGCCCTGACCGGAAGCTGTCTTGAGCACGCTCCTCTATAGGTTTTAGCAGTCGTAATAGTGCGTCTGTCGTAGCGCATCTTGACGACGTTGCGACGCCCATGGCCGAGTGCGCGAGCTTTTTCTTGCGAGATGAATACTGGTGAGGTAGCCTTTCAGGGTAGGACCAAGCCAGAACTGTATTTGTGTTAGTGCAGCCATGCGTCGATCATCTAATCTATGTGTTTGATTATTACTGTGGTTTATTATAGCGCCAGCAACATGGACCGTCCGCTCGCGTTTGTCGGCTATCGTAGCAAATGTAGTTTCAAGTAAATAAGTAAACATCAATGAGGACCGTTAGGAAAGACGGATTTGAACTCGGCGCCTCAAGCACTGAAGCCCGATTCCGAAGCCATCATGACACAGACGCAAGACTCACTGTACAGAGTTAAGCAAACTTAAAAAAGAGGAGTGTTAACAACTAATCTGCAGGATTTTGGAAAAGCCCCACTTTTTTAATTAGGACTCAGAAATGAATGGTACATGTGCTTGCTTCCAAAAAAAATTTATGGACAACATTTTCAGTTACACTGATAATGATGACAACGTCGATAATAGAGTTCCGTCTATAAGGGCTTTTAGTGATATATTAAGTAAATAGGGGAGGGGGGGGGGGCGTCACGGGGATTTACTTTAAACGAATGAACCAGTTACGATTTAACAATGGTCCTCGAGCAAGCAAGTACGTTTAGCCACCCATCGTGTTTTCACGACACTTTTCGCCGCCGATCTCATCTCGTGCGTGCACCCGGCCATTGAATTGATTGAATTGTTTACGGGACAGTCGCCTATTATAGAAACTATACTACCCCCTCCCTCCCCTCCTCCTCTCCCACTTTTCATTTTGCACGACTCCCTTCTTTCTCAGAGTGCGATGCCGAGAATTAAAGGAGTACTGATATGGTTTTCATGCGGCTCCGAAGGGATATTTTTCGTGTTCTCGGCATGCATTGTTAACTCTATCAGCATGATGGGGCTAGGAAACATGCATAAGGCATTTAATTTGATCTTAATGTTTTCGTCGCTCAGCAGCTGGAAGCCAACCCCACCGCAATGGATAACACGATCACGTGTGAACACAGTCGCCTAAAAATTGTTGAAATCGCTGTCATAGTCGCTGGACGACAGTGAAATCATCGTCGTTTGCCTGAAACGCGTGCAACCGAAAGCAGCCGACAGAGTTGCTGCGAATCCATCGCGAGTTGTTGTCCCTAAGTGACCTACACGTACGTCCGACAGTGTTGTCACGTCACTGCGATACCACCCCCTCGAAATCGAAACAAGAGATGGGTTTTTCAGGTAGCCGCATTAAAAATACATTGATTGCATGCGTTCCGAGGCACCAGGATACTCTTTTTAGGGTTCTCTACATCAATGCTTTTATTTAGACAAAGAATACGAAAACGTCTGAAATATGTGTGAGTACTCCTTTAAGAAAGTCCCAGCAAAACAATCGATTTTCAGCTATTCCGCCTCGTTCCTTCCACAACAAGGCAAAGGAGACTCGTGTGCAAACAGCAGAAAAATGCTTGACCAGCGAGAATAAGTTCAGGACAAGTAACAAATGTGCGCAGAAAACGCTTCGGGAATGGCACGGCAACGCTAACACGTACCGCGTATGTTGTGTGTGGGGAGAGGTGGCGGCATGCGGGCAGCTGGCGAAAGCTGCGTACCCACTTAGAGCGCGGAGCAATGCGTGGTGTTAGGCGCCGCATATCGGTAGAGTACTTGTTGATTTGCTGTTTACACACGGGCTTCCGGAAAGCGCCTCCGCGGGGATAAAGGGATTAAGCGAAGGATTACAGCTCAGCAAAAGGAAAGGCTGCGCCTGTTGCACGTGTCAAATGCCGGCAAGAAAATAAAAACAAACAGACACATGAAACGTTAAATTGTCCAACTGTTATACCGATTATTTGTGAAAGATTAAAAGCGAGGGCATGGAGGAGATATTCTGTTTGTAAGCGCCCACTTTGACGCTAATAGGGAGGAGGAGGAGAAAAATTTTATTTATCCCAGGAGGGGAACGTGGCGGAGGCAGCGGGGAAACCTACCCGGGGTATAGGTGTCCGATACCTTCTTGGCCCAATCCAGCATCTGGTCCTGGACCTCGGGCGCCGAAGTGCACATAACAGCCTGCTGCTGCGCCTTATTATTGATATTCAATGATTTAGGTGGG
The DNA here is from genome assembly GCA_013339685.2 of Hyalomma asiaticum. Classification (NCBI taxonomy): domain Eukaryota; kingdom Metazoa; phylum Arthropoda; class Arachnida; order Ixodida; family Ixodidae; genus Hyalomma; species Hyalomma asiaticum. Next base: position 51,595,234 of record CM023483.1, on the reverse strand, counting down.
GAGTGTGGAGGACATCCCCACGGAACAACCGTGATGCAATTATTATCCAAGCCTGATCAGCTGTTATGTTAGAGATATGGTATTTGTAAATAGAGACAAGAAGTGTGGTTGAACAGTAAGAGACCACCGAATGTACAGACGCAGTTGGACTATTTATTCACGTTTCGCACTAAAAAAAATTCCACGCATATCCACGGAGTGAATGACGATGAGTGGGCGAAGCTCCGGATGTTCATCGTAGATCGTGCCGAGTTCCGGATTAATTTAGTTAACGCGCACGCTACGCACAAGTGAAATCTCCCACCGGCACTTCATTGCAAGTCAGATCCAGTGCCTATATATATATATATATATATATATATATATATATATATATATATATATATATATATATATATATATATATATATATATATAGGTGGCCGGTGAACGGTTCTCCAGGGCGAGCAGTCAGTATTTTTCAATCAAGAAACTCGCTAGAAGACGCTGCCTGCGTCAACGTTGTCTCTCGCGGGTGAGGAGGGCGCGTTCTCTTTCTTTGCGAGCTCGTACAGCGTTCATCGAAGAAAGAGCGTTTCCATAGTCAACGCGCGCCTTTCGCTCTCTCTCTCTCACAAGACAGCAGATGGAAGAGTGAGAGAGCTCGCGCGCCGGGAGGCACGCGCCGAGGGCGAGCGCGAGCCCCCCGGCGGCGCGAGGTGGCTACATACATACTACTACATACATACTACTACAGAGGAGGGAACGACCCACACCCCGGGGAGCTTCACCCCTAAAAAAAGAAGAAAGAACAACTTGGAGGGGCTGTTTGTACGTGAACACCGCTTTCGTAGTGAGCGCATGAGCGTCTACTCCTATGCTCACGAATTCCCACGTCTCAAAGCAGGGACCAAGACGCCTTTCGAAAACTGCTTGCCTTGGTTGTGTTATTGCTAAGTGTACACAAACATTTATCACGTACAACATACAAATATACACAAACAAACATACAAAAACACAATCATATTTATCAATCAAAGGGGAGCTAAGGCGAAATCCTTAATATATATGATACTAAAAACAGACACCTCAAACCACGCATTAGCTAACAAGAAAACATATAAAAGGAAATGACGGCGGGAAGGCATTAGAGAACGTTTCTCGGCAATAAAGAAATGATCTTTTTTCATAGTGTAGTAAGGCTCAAGGGGCTCAATAAACCATCGATGGTGATCATCACTCCATGAACTAAAATTTTTACACTTGCTTTCAAAACCGTACCAGAGCCTGCTCCCTAAAGCCCATGAATTTGGACAAGGAGACACGAAGAAGAGACAAGCGGGCAGCCAATGAGCCACAGATAAGGTCGAGAGGACTTCGCAATCGTCATTTGGCGCGAAAAAGAAAATAAGAAGTATATGAATGGTCAGGAGAATGCGAACGCACTGGGTGTTACGCAGGATGTATGGCACCCACACACACTGTGGTGAGGAAACTTTCCTGTCACTTGTGCATGTCTTCGCTCTTGAGCAATGTTCGTGTGGCGTAATCTGTGGAGAAGACACAGGCGCCAGAAAAGGGAGGATAGATGGTTCGTTGCGGAAGAGCGGAGCGACTGAATACGCTGACGTCTTTCGCCTTCTACCGAGTGCTTGATTTGCGGAATCTTTTTTGCTAGGCTCTTCCCTCTCTCTCCAGACACGCATAAATAAAGGCACTTGTCTTGAAGAAAGAAGTGCCTCTCCTGTATGCTTACCCCCTTTGTCCTCATCATTCGCGTAGCCCGCAGACATAAATCAATACCGATTCGCAATGTTCAATCTTTAAACAGAAAATGACGGTATAGTTGCACGAATCCATTGGTTGGTATTGAATCCACGTTCCTGATTTTACGAGTTACCCAGCCATCTCAAAAAGACAGGAAAATGCGACTTGACTCAAAGATTTTACAGACAAGAAATGTCAACATGAAGCTTGTAGGGAGTGTTAGACAGTCCTACTTAATGCAGCTGGGTTATGTTCAGTCTTTCCCGCTGCCTAGACATATCCATAGAAAATAAAAAAAAAACAGTGTGCGAATTTCTCAAGGCTACGTCGAAGAACAAAGCTGCGCACGTACTCAGTCCTCTCAGTCCTCTATTCTTACTGTCATCAAGGATGATTGCACGTCATGTTTGTGCGACAGCGCGTCGATCTACAACTTGCCATAATCTGGTGCAAAAAGAAAAAAGTCCAGCGCGTATATTTCAATGCTTACCTCGTTTACTTATTATACCTTTATCGATATGTCGACACTGCCCTGGATTTCATGCCAGTATTGCGCATGAGAACTCTTGCGTGTCTGATCCGTTCATCGGAGTAACGGCGGGTCACACTCCCAAGCTATCATGGATGCGCAATAGAGTTGTGTCCGAAAAGAGAAAAAAGAAGGCATAGGTCAGTCTTCAACGTAATGTTATGACTAGCACTGTTTCTGGTACTTGTTTGTTTACTGGATGCAATTTAAGTTCGCACAAGACGAAGCTTTTCGCAGTCGTGTGAACCAGACGTGGATAACCGGCAAGGTAACAACAACCGCTCACTTTCATTTTTTTTTTTTTTGCGCGCAAGTACGTATTATACATACGCGCTAACATGACGTCTAGGAACCGAGGAGAACAAGGCAAGGTAACCAGTGTACTGATAAGCAGTGGTGGGAGCTTAGCACATCATGCATTCCACTGGCACGCAACTTGGCAGTTCTTCTAGAAGATAGAAGGGTTGTGAAAGGTTTAACAAGAGCTTAACCTCAACTGGTAGCACCATCATCTATGATCGTCCTAGTTCCTTTCTGTGCTGCCAGTGGCTGTAGTATCCTTAAAGACGACACTACAGCGTTCAGGTGAGTGGACGCTTGAGTCTCTGCTCGCCTGCCCAATGTACGATTGATGGCCAAAAGCGACACAGGTAGTATACGCCATCCAATTCCTTGCAACAGTCAACAAATAGTTGCCGATAACGGACGCCGGACGTTATTTACAGATATGAGAACTGTGCGTACGCTGTACAGGTGTGACCTCGTTTTCTTCTCCCAAATGAATACAAAAGTAAAGGATGCGTGTTAATTTAGCGTTTATAGTTCAGTACCTGCGTATTACACAGGTAAGTTGTGGGGAGGAGAACCAAACTTCAAAATAGTCTAGCACGAGAATGTGTCCGCGTATTTAATGAACTAACGACGACCAACGTTTGGGAAACGAGGTATGAATAGCCGTTCAATGCGCCTGCAGTCGAATCGTGTATTCCGACCGCTTATTATTTATTGAAGGATCTAATACATGTTCACGTATTCGTATTGTTTCGCTGCCATATAAGGAGAAATACAATCGGCCTTTTTCTCTTTTTTTACGGTTGTGTTGTTGCAGTTGGAAAGTTCAAGCTTAAGATAATGCGTCCTGAACAGTCTTAAGGAAATGTAATGCCGCTGCAGGAAAAAAAAAAAATGCCTCACCACCACTTGCCAGGTATTATCAAAATTGCGTTCCACGTTGTGAAACGAACCAGAGGGAGTCACCCAAGGACACTTTGTAGTTCTTGACTGGCCATACAGAGTTCTTTCAAAATTCAGGAAGCGGCGCTTGGTCAGAACTTCAAAAAAAAAAAAAAAGCAAGTGCCGATCCCAGCTGTCAAGGTAGCCCGCGCCGCGGGAAATGTTTCACGAGAGGCCGGAATTTAAAGTATTCTACGACAAAGACAGGTTAAGCCGAGAGAGAGCGTGAAAAATTTATTTCCCCACAGGCGCCAATGTCGGACGCCCTGGCAGTTGGCTGCCTGCGGGTAATTGGGACCAGACACGTGTCATGTTCGTTTCGCAAGACACAGGACAACGAACGCAATATATATATAGAGCATAGCACTGTGAGCAAATTTAAATGCATAAGAACATATTATAGAGAAATGCAGCGAACTAGTTTAGTGAAAGAGCCTGAGAATGTATGCGGGCAACTGCAGCCTTATTTGAGATGTCGTTGCTCGAACTAAGCTTTAATGCAGCCTATTCAAATGCATATTGAACGCCATAATAGTTTTGGTGACGCAAGCGCTCCATAAAATTCACGAAGATTCCACTTTTCACTCTGTTCTTTATCATATAATGTGACTCTATCATGGAAATATATGAAACGTAGCTTTTGCCTATCACACGCGCGTTTTTCGCAAGTATTCCTATAAACTGGCAAGTCCAATAAAAAATGTAATAAAAAATGTAAGTGTGAGTTTTGCAATTTTCAACGCAAGAAGACAATTCAGCCGCATGTGTTCCTAAAAATTAACTAATGAGGACGTTCAAAGCGAAAAACTTTTTATGTGAATTTAGGGCTTACGTAAAATTGCTACAATGGTTACGAGGATTTTAAAAAAGGACGTAGTCACAAGTTGCGAGTACGCTACAGATTGCTAAGTGATGCGTCAATCTTTACACTTTAGACAAAGGCAACGTGCGATGTGTCAGTTTTTTAAGCCCTATGTTACTGTTGAGTTTATATTTAGAGTTAGTTGCGGAAAAAAAGAACGAAGGCGGTCGAGAGTAATCAGGAGCGCCCCTGCCCCCTTCCCACTCGTTTATATCATGCGTCTATTTGCTTTTACGGCCCTACCCTGATAACAATTTTGTCAGGCACAATATGCTCAAGGAGGCGAACAGAAAGCCGAATGTCCTGCAGAATTTTAGACGTTGATAATGCGCATAAAGAGTGCTAACAAATCACTGTGTGAGCGCGCATTTGGCCAGAATGAATAACGATGATAATTTTTTGTGGTCCGACGCTTTCATGACGTGCTCAACAGCTTCACTGTCAAAAAGAATGAACGCGTTTTTCTGTTGTTGTTATTGATGATGATGGTTATGATGACGACGACGATAATGATACAGATTGTAATTTATTAAGTTTAGCCTTCGCTCCTCCCATTTCCGGTTCCGTAATCTGCTTCACGAAATGCGGCAGAAGTATGCACACCATTGTCTCTGTTGGTCTTGGACTTCGTTACTGCCTATTTCCAGTCACATCCTGTACTAATTTACACAAGGTGTGGCTGGAAATCTTTCTCTCTCTCTAGTCCCGCTGTTTACATGATAGTGATTGTCGCCCAGTCGAGTCCTTACGTATCTAACGTACTGTTACGTCGTTCAGCGCAGAGGCATTGTTTTTACATTTACTGTGCTCACCATTCATTCCGGTCAACTACTATGCTGGTTAACAACTACTACACCAGCACCCGATCACCTTGCTATGATGGGACTGTATGATAAGTTAAGTCTGTCAGCAAGCATACTTGTAAGGTAAGCGTTTCTCAGACTGTCGACCGCGGTTACGATCGTGACTTTGGTTAGGACTTTCACCATTATTACATTGACGTCATTGCTTATGTCACTGACCCATCGCCTTCAGACGTCTTTCACAAGGCCACTGATCCCGTATTGCTGACAGACAGTGATGTGCTTTACCAGAGGTTTATCACTAACGACAATAAACTTGCCCCATAATTGATATACTTGCGTTTCCGCCCCGTCGCAAAGCCGCTACGATGACAGGGATCTGGCTGACGTTCTCTAGCTCGTGAGAGCGACGGCGTAGACAAACACCTGCTGTGGCTTAAGTGCGAAAATCACTGCGGATGCTCATCACGTTCGAATGAGCCATGCTTCACACATAGAATCGAATCCAGTTGATGTACAATATAATTAAGGTGAATGACGTCCACGGATTTCCCCGCTCACTTGCAGTTACAAGTATAGTGCAATGTTGTTGACTTGTACTTGCACACTTATGGTTTTCCATGCTACCGCACATTGCATGCATAACTTGTTTATTAGTTGTATTACTTTTTAATGCGACATCTTCCATTTAGGGTGCATTTGCTACCAGAAAATACATACTGAATATAATTCTACAATTTTCTATGTGATTACTTAACGATCTGCGCCGCTTAATTTTTAATTATCTACTTCGATATTTACACTGAAAGGTCAAATAAGTTTCGCCCATTGGAAAAGACTACGACGACGACCGCAGCAAAAAGACATAAAACGATCCCAGGGAGGAAAGAAGGTCTCAAAGAAAGAGGGGAAAAAAAGCGATCGTCGAAACAAGATGACTGGTACCAGTGTATAGGTAGGTGTCTACAACGCCCCCGACTTTTCGCTTAGCAGCAGCAAGTCATCGATGGAACGGTGTCGACACCGACAATTGCGGAAGTCGCATTTTCGCGTGCTGGGCAGAGCGTATTGAGAGAAGAAGTGACCACGCTGATTTCCCTCGGGCAAACAGGGAGGCGCGAGATTACACTTGCCGCCAGCAAGTGGCCTTTTTCTTTTCCTCCGGAACAACGCAAATGTTCGCGTCAGTCGCAGTAACGAGAGCGTGAGGAGAAATAGCGGCGCAAACGCGGAGAACAAATGAAAGAAGGAGGCGATAATCTTGGTCTTTGTCCCTAATGAATTTCCGTATAAGAACGCAATCGCCCGCAAGAACAGAAATAACGGGCAACGCTGCCCTAAGCCCGATCCACGTTTTTCTGTCGGTCCGAATGTTTACAGATGCGTTCTTTTTATTACTTCCTGCCCTGCGCCAGTTACCCGCGGGCATCATCGTTGGTAAAGATATGGCGCAACTACGACACGTCATCCAACGAATGACTGCGGTGTAAGGAAGCAATACACCTTCATCGCCGGGAGGCCGCTGGTCGAGAGTCCACCACGCGCCAAACAGACACAGGACCCAATTGCAGCAGAAACACATTGCCAAGGTGTTTTATTGCTGGCTTTCAACGGCCATGGAACTCTGTTTCTTTTTTTTTTGCAGTCACAAGCTCCTGCCAGAAAATGAAAACATGGACCTATTTGCCCAAAAGAAAATTGTCGGCGCGACATAAATGCTTCAGCTTCGTATATGCCGCATTTTGATGTTGTAGTTGAGGTGATGAGGGAATATTTAAAATGGACACGAAAATTAGAAAATAACCTCGTTTGTGTGACGCGAAGTTGCTGCTATCTTACACAAGGCATAGATTGCATTGCGCAAGCGTTACGAGGGTTACATTTTTCACACCCTGTTCTAGCGTATTTGGAGTGTTTTGGAGTGTTCGGTAGATTCTGTTCCTATGGAGTTGCGTATAAGCATAACTACTCATCGGTAATTGCGCGCGTATCCTTAGGGTTGTTCAGGCGCAACAAAAACTGGAATGCGTTTTGCACGACGTTTTGTGCATGGTGTCCTTGTAGGCAGGACAAGCTGTGCTTGTAGGCCTCCTGTAATGAAGAAGGATGGTCATGTGGGCGAGTTGGAGCGGCTTACGTCTTGTTGCACACTTTTCCATCTTCGTCATGGGCCACGCGGGTTTGCTTAGTGCTTTTAAATATGCGTGTGTTGCCTAATAATAGTTAGTTGTGGGACAGCGCTGTGGTTTCTGTCCTTCCTTACATTTTGTCTTCGTGTTTCGCGCTGACCGTCAGCATGCCTCTTGTAAGGAACCCCACTAGTGCGCGCAGTTATCCTGAAACAGTTTGGGTACGAAAGCGAATATGAAATTATCGGTTGTGTAATGCGTGAGGAGTATCGCTGTCTTTCGAGTAATTTTCCTTTTCTGATGTCTCTTGAGACGTCTTAGTCGCTGCGAGCTATGTGGAACGTTAAGCGAAATTTCTCATTCGCTCATTGCCTAGAGACGCCTCACATTCGTTGCAAAATGTTTCATGTTCTTTGCAAGAAACACGAGTTAAATCAATTATAACCCTGGCGGGGTAGCATTCTTAGTCTATACAGCATTCGCCGCCCTACCATTTGTGTTGTATTTAAGTCTGCCGCTTACTACAACGAGGAGGAGATATCCTGAGTGGCGATGTTGTCGGCGAAAAGCTGTGCATATTAAAATCGCTCAGATTAAGGCAGTACATACCCGGCGCCTGCAATATAAGAGAGGCGCGAAATAGGCCAGACATTTAATAATCTTTATATTTAGTAAGCTATTACGAGAGCGCATATTTCTTTACCACGCTTTCTTGTTGGCGTCTGCTGTCCGCTGCTTTGTGGAATACGCACTTTGGGCCACCGGGTATATGAAAGTGGGCACATGAAAAGTCTTGGCTAGTCTTGCAAAACGAATATGTATTCCTGGGTGAGTGTTCAAATGTGCAGGCAGAGAAAGAAAGGGGTGGTATTGGTGAAGTGGGCCAGATAATAATTACCTACTTCCGAAGAACGCCAAACGGAGAGATAATTCGAAGCAACAGCTCGATCCGGGGCCAAATCGCGAGTTGAACTAGGTGCGTCAGTGAATTGAAATTGTCAGGAACTGAAAACTGTGTAGTCCCAAGGAAATTGAGCAATTCGCCAAATGAAGGAGTGATGCGTGGAGAAAGAGTCATTCCTCTATGAAGCGCTATGAAAGATAAATAAACGAAATAAAACGCTTGGTGTTACATTTAGGGGCACACTAACAAACTTCACTTTCACATCAATTCGAATGCCCTACCACGTGCCTCCTTATCATGCTGCAAATTTAGCACGTGAACCGGCGAATTGGTTTTACTGTTGCAGCAGTTGTGACCTTCATAGTGGGTTTTTCTATAGAGTCCATCCTGACCGACGTACCCGTCAGGGTGACGGCGACATACGGTGACGGTTTCTGACGTCGTCGAGGCATTACAGATTATGATTGATAGGTAGATATGTACATTTATTTGTCTTAGACAAATGCGTGGTCATGTAATCAAAGCAGTTGAAAGCTTTGTTACGAGTACAAGTGGAGGACTGAGCGCGTCATAGAGTCAAGAATGCCGCCTAGTACGTGCGACTAGTCTGTGTCGTGTTTTCTTGATAGATCCCAACCGAAACAAGTTAAGTTAAGCAAACAGACAAACAAATATACAAGTAAACAAACACATGGTGCGAGTTAACTGGGCTTCACTATAAGCACTTCAGTTAATTGAAGTGCTTAGCGCAAGAAAAAGTTGAACATGAGGCATGGAAGACATTCTTATGCAATTAGGATTAAACAGCTTGAAAAGACGTGCGGGCGAGCATGTTGGTATTACATCATCGCGAGAGTGTTAGCGCACTATAGCCAGCCAGCGACAAATAAGAACGTGAAGAGACGAAGCCGCTTCGTCCCGTTTCGTTCTTTTAAATGGTGAACCTCCAAAGTTTGCAATGATAAAGCTGCTTTCAAATTCGCCACGTGTGTCTCTGGGTTACTTGAGCGCTTTCTTATTGCGTGTCTTCTCCACCAATGCATGCGCTAACTCTCTCAAACCCTTATTTTCGTTAACGCCTGCCACTGTCTACATGTCTAGAACTGAGCAACACTTCGTCGGCTGGATATTCGCGGAGTAGGCAGAACAAGTACTGTTCAGTCGTCACGCTAAACCCATGCACTCCAAAACTGTTTCGCACCCAGAGTGTCGCAAGCTTTTCCCTGTAAATATTCTGTCTTTATGGTTGAAGACGAAACAGCGCTAACGCAGAGACGGCGAAGTAACACGCACCATTCCTTCTTCAACGATGCTCAACCAACTAGCCTGCAGGTCCATCCCTTCTGTGTACAGTTTTAAAGTCGGAGTTTCCAAACTTTGCTCAGCGCGTAACCAGCATTAAGAAAGAACGTTTTAATGGAACCGGCGGTTAGCTCTCTACACAATTTTTCTTGAAACCACTCGCTGTTCCGACATTATTATTATAGCCAGTTCCAGGAAACAGGTCCAGGAACACATACAGGAAGACTAGAGGAAAGAAAACGCAAGAAAACAACGAAGTCGGATGAGAAGACAAGCTACAAGAAAAAATATAGCCTTGTTGAAAAATTGATAGGCACTGGGCTGGTCCGGCGGGTCTTCCTCTGCTTCTTCTTCTTTTCATCATCATCATCATCATCATCATCATCGTCGTCGTCGTCGTCGTTTCCGTTTTCATCACAATTATCATCATCATAACTACTACTACTGCTACTATACTTTTCTTCTTCATCACCTCCTTTTCTACTATTCGCTCATCTTCCTTTTGCTCATGTTAGTCTTTTCTTCTTCATCCTCGGCTTCATCATAATCATATTCTTTTTCCTCTTGACTATCATCATCATCATCGTCATCATCATAACCTTCTCCTTTTTCATCATCAGCACCAGCAGCAACATATCTTCTTCTTTCTCATCGTCACCTTGATCATCATAGCCTTTTTCTTTTTCTACCACATGCTCATCTTCATCTTTATTCATCTTCCTCTTCATCTTTACTTTCTTTTACTTCCGGTCACGTGTCGTTGTCACGTGATGTTACGTGATGTAGCATGATGTCGAGGCGATACAAGGTTATGCTGGTACATGTAGCGCCGCTTTAAGAAAGGTCATTTCAAAGTCATATTTCGTGCAAGACAAACTACGAAAAGCTTAAACAGCTTCGCTGTTAAAAGGAATGACTCTGTGAAGTCAGTGGTACTCGCATGTAGTCATCCTTGTTGTATAAGGTTTTTTAAATGACAATTATTGTTTCATGTGCGTCATGGTTCCTACGCCTTTATAAGTGATTTTCAAGTCAGCGTTCTTCACCACAAATATTTTACCCTGTTATGACTACTTGTAAAGATGAAGAGGAAGATGAAGAAATATGAAGATGAGCATGTGGTAGAAAAAGAAAAAGGCTATGATGTTTGTATAGTACTAACTTTGCCGTTTTTGCTTTGTGTAATGACATTTTCATCCTTTAACGACATATGTAAGCATTACATGGTTTTTTTTCTTTTTTCTTTCTTTTAGGTATAAACTACTGTTATCATTATTGTTTTTGTTTTGTTTTTCCCCATGACGCGTTTCTTGTAACTGTATAAACGCATTCTTTATGTCTACCATGTGTGCTTGTTAAATGACTTTACGTATAACTTGTTATAATTTCAAATTGTTATCTCCGAAATGTACACACTTGTATATTCTTGTTATGTGTATGCCCTTCCTGCAAAAATCCCCGTTGGGATTGGCAGTATGTCTGAAATAAATAATACTTTGCATCAGCAAGCATGTGTACCTTAACCGTGGTCCCTATTTGCTTGTATTCTATCTTCCGAAGTGGTGCTGCAACTTGAAGGCACTTCTGAGTAGAAAGCAGAGATGTTGCTGAGAGAGTGTAAACATGTTTAACTCAGAATGTAGCTCTGTAGAAGCGTCCTTAGTCCAGAATGCCTTCAGATGGGGCCGCTTCTTTGGTCTCTGTGACCAGCTTTACCTGACCCCCGATGTTGTAGCTGGACAAGGCTCTCTGGCGAAGTTAGTTGGCGTGGTAAAGGTCGGGGAAGCAAATAATGAACTCACAGTGCCGCGACAACCATTTCTCTGCTTTACAAGTAGAATACTACAAACGCGAAAAAAAAAAAGGCTCTGCTAAAATTTAAGTAAGGATACGCAGTGTAGTGAAAACTATAAACACACTGACAAACAGAAAACAAGAGCAAGCATATACATACACAAAGATGCGGATAAGCAGTGATGCACACATATCGGTGCATATGGGACTCTCGTCTGCTTCGTTGATGCTTAGCTTTCATCGCCGATGGCGAAGCGCGCAATCTCTTTGCCGTATGGACTCCGGGGCGGCCTCCTGAAAGGATCTGAAGCCCGTACGTTGTAATATGTATGTAAAGCAAGCAAGCAGAGTCTCCCTTTTCGTCCTTTATTTTTCGCAGTAGCTCTGCAAAAAATAAAGAAAAAAGAAGGAGACTCTGGTTGATTGTTTTTCCTACTTCGGTGTTTGTTCGATGCCCTACAACATCGTTCTATGTTTGCAAGTGCTCCAGCATTTTCTTTGCTGGGAAATCACGATTTCAACGTAGGGAAGCTAAGTTTTCTTTGTAGATACGTTTCTTGCATTGAATATCTTCATTTGAGTACGACGAAATGCACATCATTGCAATTTCTGCATTTTAAATAATTTCTCTAATATTAGCAGCAAAGCTGCCTATGCTAACCATGAAAACTCTTTCGTGCCAGCTGTAACAGCGAAGCTGTTTAAGCCAGCCGTAATTTGTCAGGCATCATGCAATGCCACGTGTCTTTGCTTTATGTGAAGTTGGAGGAAACCTGCCATGTGACATTGTGTTACGTTATGTGGGCGGAAACATGTCACGTGACATTTCGTTACGGGGTTCCAGGGGGAACATGTCACGTGAAACTGTGCTACGTGATTTTGGCAGGACGCCCGCTCTTGGCTTACGGGGATGGTCGCCTGTGCTCGCGCCTGTACTGGCGAGCATGTAGACGTTCCTTCACGCCGCTGTGCTGTTGACACGTTTTCGATGGATTCTGTGCTGTGTACAAGCGTCAGGCGAACTGCGGTGCCTTCTTCATCGGTGAATTTTGACGGCGAATGGCCACTTTGTACTTTGCCCATTCACTGCAGTAATCCACAATGTCAACTTCATGAATAAACACATACAATAACAAGTAACTCGCGCTTTCTACCCAGTGGCATCATGACAATTACTTGGCTGGGCGTAGGAAGAGCATGACAAGCGAAAGAGAACGCGATGAGAATGTGGCTAGCCGTTGATCACTATTGCGTTCAACCCTTAAGGTGAAGCTTAAGAGTACCATTTTTTTATGTGAAGCACAGGTTTCAGTATCACTGCGCTCTGTTTTGCTGTAATTGAGCTAGCAGATAAGCTGCACCGTATCTCTGTAATGCTTATAATATTTAGTCAACTTGAAGACGCCCTACATTATCTTAGACACTCAAGATAAATAGAAGTAATCCAAGACGTTGTCAGCCATATAGGTTCGCAGGGCACATCATTCCTAAGCAGCATCGTTACCTCACTTATAATAATGAGGCTGCAGTGTGCGATCCGTAAATCCTGAAATACTGAGTGAAACAATGATATTCCTGCTTGCACATTGCAACAGCTCGAAACAACACAATTTTTAAATCTCTTACTTAGTGCTTCAAGAAATTATGCACTGATGAACAGCTAGCTAAATATCTACGTCCGCTGAATTTTCACGGACATTCAAGTTTTTTTTTTTTTTTTGCGCGCAAGGTGGAAACAGAGGAACACTTCTTCACCAGATGTGTTAATAAAGCCTACTTGACCAAGAATAAAGCCAAAAAGAAGTGAAAACATGGTGTTTAATAGCCTGAGACCCGTATATATCTTCTTATTTCTATTCTGTCTGAATGGCAAATGTTAACGCTCATTGCTCAAGCATAGACAGGAAGCCCAGTAAAGAGCCGTAATACTCTGTTCGTATCTCAAGAGAGCGTTGAAGAGGAGAGAAAATTTAGGACAACACACATTTTTATATCGTCATGGAATCAACATGTTGTAAAAGAAGGGTGCGTCATTAGCGAAAAGATTAATTTCAATAATGAAAAAGGAGCCGTGATATGAGTAATGTGACAGCGAAAAACACAAAATATGATTAGAAACAAGCGTTCAAACAAAGAGTCTTGATGGCTTGCACTTGCAGGCAATCGCAGCCGTGGCACGATGTTTGTGGATACTCTGGGTTACAATCTTCTCAGAAAACCGTTAACGTTTGCCGATTGATTGTCTTACGACATCATTCGGGGAAAGCTCGAACGCCTAGCATTGCGCACAGATATGCTTGCCTATAAAAGCATTATTTGCCTTAGTCCTAACTAAGGCACTTTCACATCCACCGGTAACACCACTGTCCCTGCCACCACTGTCATTATCCTGCGTGTGTGCCTGATGATCACAACGGAACCGGCTGTGTTCTCTCTGTTAGAACCTATAATCCCTGTCCCGCAAGTTACTGCCAAAGGCAACATGCCCTCTTTTCCTCGGGATTTTCTTTGGCCATTGATTTCTGTAAACACGGAAGGAGAAGAAGAGGAGGAGGAGGAGGAAGGAAGCAAGGAAGAAGGAAACAGAAAAGCAGGGAGTCTGTAAACACGGAGCTTCACAATCACAATGGGGACCTGCCCTGCGCTAGCTGTTTCAACGCAAGAGACTTGGCTTACAGCCATGCACCCCGGCCCTGCATGCGATGATATCACAAGGCTAATGCCACAGCACGACAAGGAAGACACGCTTCCTCTTCTACCATCGCTCTTGTTCGCGCGAAGCCACCCGTATTTACTCCGCGTCGCACTGTATACACGTAGGCATCCCCTCCCCGACTTTAATAATCCTCTCTCTCGGCATCCCGTTGTGTTATGCGCCTTGTATGCCAGATTGATTCATGTCGCTTGTTATCTCCCTCTTGGTGCTTCTTTCTTATTGCCATACCTCCCCCTCCGTAAAGCTCATCTACATGGCCTGAAGTTTAGCACGGAACAGTTCATTTATCGCTTCCTGTAGATAAAGCGGTGACTCGCCGCTCTGTTTACCCCACATTGCTCGCCTCCTGAAGTAAGGATATTGGTTTCCGCGCATGTGGACAGCGGAGTGCCGGCGAGTACAGAACATCGGGCACCCCACTGCGCGTTCTATCAACTTCTATGTCCAGTATGGGCATCTGAAGTGTCGCGTCACCACGCAGAGGTGACACATACATGTGACCGGAGCTTCCCCATTCTCGATCACTAGACTTCCTGTGAAACCATTCGACGCACGCACGCTTCAGAGATGGAAGGGATGAATATCGGCCATGGATTCATCGCGACTCATGAGTTCTGGAGCAGCAGATGCGTTCTCTACTTTCCGCCATGGATTTGAGTCGGTTGTTCTTTAATAGTGGCTTTATCATTTAGGCTCACGCAGGGAGGTAGTGCTACGAGTAAATAATCACATAAATACTGTCTTTTTTTACTGGTATATCTCAAGAGTTATTTGGCCATCCATGACACGAGAATTTCATGCCCTAAAAAAAAAAAAGAAAAGAGAAGTGAGAGTCTCTAAAATGAGCAAGTAATCTGCAGTCTGAATAGATACACGAAAATATTTTTTTTACGTTGTGTATATAGTACTCGACATTGCAGAACCTGACGAAAATAAAAAAAAAGAGGGAGATATCACTCTGTTTTGAACGTGATGACAAGGCCGTCATCGAGAAACTGTTGGTTTGAATAGTATTCTTCAAATGGAGTCGTCAAAATTGCCTTTGAGAACTGAAAAGCGGGCAGCTTGTAGCACAGTAACATTCTCAGTCCTTTAAGCAATGGTTCATACGAACACGACACTTAAGAAGTGGTTGTAATGGAAGATTTATTTACAGCGAAGCTGTTATCCTCTTAACTTGGATTCAACTCAGGTCTGCAATGAAGCCCCTCTCCCGCCCTCACAACCGATAACCGCTCTTCCTCCCTGAGGCCCGGCACATAGTTCCTTCTTCGATCCTTCCATTTACCAAAAAGAAAGTAATAATGACAAAAATAAGATAAATTCATAACATTACATATTTTTTCTTTGGGTATGAGGGAGGAACAGGGATAGCCCAGTTCTATACCAAGTTGGAATAAAACACTTGCCACGCAGAAATGTCGGCACCTTCCACTAGTGGTGCAAGGCTGGACTAACAGCTGAGCTGGTGGCCGACCCAGCCTCTTCCGGCTTCTACAAGGTCCCCTGCCACGGTGGTCTAGTGGCTATGGTACTCGGCTGCTGATCCGAGGGTCGCGGGATCGAATCCCGGCCGCGGCGGCTGCATTTCGATGGTGGCGAAATGTTGAGGCCCGTGTGCTGTGCGATGTCAGAGCACGTTAAAGAACCCCAGGTGGTCAAAATTTCCGGAGTCCTCCACTACGGCGTCTCTCATAATCACAGGTGGTTTTGAGACGTAAAACCCCACAAATCAATCAATCTACAAGGTCGACGAAGTGACACGCTGCCAGTAGGTGGATCCGGCAGATGCTTGAGCGTTGTCTGAGAAACGTGACGATATGAGGGCGTCCATGTTCTCAAAACTGTCTGGTGACTACGACGTAAATTTATCCCAATACCATATAAAAAAAAGGAACATTGCCTCTTCAACTAAAATTGTACAGATGTGAAGCCTTCCTTATAGTTTTGCGACCATGCCACACAGAAACAGATTGAATGCGTGAATGGCCAAGTGGTGTTTACTTTTTCAGCCCTCGGAGTCTGCCTCCTTGCGCCACTCTGACGTCAGTGCACCTCGTTCTTACAGTTTGACGTCAGAACAGCCGTGCACTTGCATCTAAATCGAGAGGTGAAGTATCAAACTTCAAATTTCTGCGCTTTAGGAGGTTACGAAGCAATTAGAGAAACACTGGCTTTCCCGAAGGGGCTGAGAGGATCATTAACATCAGTTACTGGACTTCGATTAGAAACCAAACTTCATCATACGAGCCATACTCCCCGCAAACTCACGCCAAAAATAATTAGGCTTTAATTGCCTATCGATGAAGAGATATATCGACTCCTTCTTTTATACAGTTAAAACAATTTCATGTCCTGTTTCGTCATTTTAACGTCATTTCCTGTTTACTCTCACTCAAAATATAATGTTTCGAATTTAGTTGACACAGACGACGAAACGACCTCCAATGAATCAGGTGTTTGTCGACGCCTGAGCAGGACTTTTAAAAACAGGAGGATACAGAACATAACGCACCCTTATTTCACTGAGATCAACGCAAGATACAATAAATACATTGCCAATTAGCGGCGTGTTTTGCGCCTGCATTTTTTTAGTTGCTTTTTCTGCTGAAACACATTCTCTCCTCATGTTCTGCTCGATATTTTATTTTTTTTCCGCACCGCGTCTCTAAAAACACGTATACGTATTTTCCAGGATGTCCTGACCATCTATGTATTCCGCGTTTTAATCAGCGAGAAATTATAACAAAAACACTCGCTAATGTTTTTTGCAAGCAGTTCATTCGGCACTGAACGCTCGCCGATCAATGTACTCCGGATAAAAAAAAGAAAAAAATAATAAAACTGGGGTAATTCTCTATCGGCTCGACAGCGCGAATGACGCCAGATTTATTGCGCCCTAGTTTCCCTGCGCATGCAAATTGAAAGGGGAAACTTGTTTCTGTTTAGGGCCAATGCACAGGCCACGTTCTCGAGGTGCCAAGCAAGAGCTCCTGTGAACGTATAACAAAGAAGAGAAGAGCAGTTTCTGCATTCGAGGAAACGATATCGCTTCCGTCACAGTGAGCGCCTAAACACGCACCTTTTCTGCGTCGTCTGTGTGAGTGGATTGCGCATTCAGACGGTGCTGTTTTCCTCATCCGCTTCGATGTACCAGGGATTGAAATGCAGCTTGTTTCGCGCTGTATTATTCACCATGTTCTCCAGCGAGTGTGACGTCGTAAATGTCATGAGAGAGAACTGAAGAACAGTCTGGGCGTATGCCGTTAACATCGTTAGCTTGGGTTACTAAACTGCCAGTGCGTTGAGCGGAATATTTGGTTCCAAGTCACATAGACAACAGTGGAAAAGAGAACGAAAAAGAAAATAGTTAGGGCTTCACCACTCCTGCTGTGAGGAGAAGTGTGACGCTCCCGAAGGCGACGCCTTTGCTTTCATAATGGGAAAGGATTTTGCTGCTTCATCTAAGTTCGTTCGCCAGTAGGTTTGATACGTATATGGAATTTTGATGTTCTGTTTGATGTTGTGGATCCAATACAAAGCGCCGTGGCGGCATTCCGATGGATTCGACAAGAAAAAAAAATTGTTTAGCTCACTGTGCACGTGCGTTCAAGTTTATCAGGAGTTGCCATATCGGCCAGGTTCTATGTTAAGAGCTTGATTACCACATAGTGTTTCGCAGTCTTTCTTCATTCTTATAGCTTCCGGATACTACACTCGTCATAAACAATAAAGAGGCAAGAAAACTGGAAGTGGCGTAGAACGTTAGTTACCGTCCATTTTATCCCTCAGTGTGAGGTGCAAGAGAACAGATTACGTCCATGAAATGCAACAGTAGCACAAAGCTGTGCATAAAATACTCCGCGACACAGTGAAGCAGAGCGTGGGTGCTCTGTGCTACTGACTTAACAGAGCCAGTGCTGTTAGTAAGCCTAGCCACATGGTGCAATCTAGAAAAAAGAAAATGTTCCACAAGTTTCCTGCTGTTGTTTTTCGTTGCCATTTTCGCGCTTATTTATGCGCTAGCGGGAGCTCTGGCCACTGCTTCTACTCTTGCAGTAGGTGAGCCTTCACAAAAATTGATTGTAAGAAAGGTGTGTCAACTGCCTTTCCTTAGAACGTGAAGTCTTACAGAGTGTTCGTACTTACGACCACTTAAACTAGCGGTCATAATTTGAAGGAAGCCTTCATCACATTTTATGAAGTAGCTGTACGGTTAATAAGCTCCCAAGCTCATGCACGCACTAGTGTAGACAGATGGGTTATACCAAATAGATTGGATCATCATCATCATCATCATCATCATCATCATCATCATATCTTATGTCCACTGCAGGACGAAGGCCTCTCCCAATCCTCTCCATTCTTGCCTGTCCTGCGCGAGCTGATTCCATTTGACGCCTGCGAATTTCTTGATTTCGTCCCCCCATCTTACTCTCTGTCGTCCTTGGCTACGCTTGCCCTCTCTTGGTATCCATTCCGTCGTTCTAACTGTCCATCGGCTATCTATCCTCCTCATCACGTGGCCTGCCCATGTCCATTTCTTCTTAACGTCTGTTATTATGTCGGCGACTCCCGTCTGTTCTCTGAGCCATTCGGCTCTCTTTCTATCTCTTAATGTAACGCCTATCATTTTTCGTTCCATCGCCCGCTGCGCGGTTCTTAACTTCCTCTCGAGCTTCTTCGTAATTCTCCAAGTTTCTGCCCCGTATGTCAGTACTGGCAGTAGTTATATAGTCAGTAATGCAGTAGTTATATAGTTTCTGCTTGAGTGATAGTGGTAGATTTCCTTTCATGAGTTGGGAATGTCTCCCGTACGCGCGCCATCCCATATTTATTCTACGGTGGATTTCTTTTATATGGGCGGGTTCTCCTGTCAGTAGCTGTCCTAGATATAGGTATTCTTATACGACTTCTAATGTCAGGTTTCCGATCGTGAAGCCACGTTTTTTCGTCGTGCCATTGAGCATTATCTTTGTTTTCTGCATGTTCATCCTTAATCCTACTTTAGAGCTTTCTCGGCTTAAGTGTTCAATCATCTTTTGCAGTTCGTCGCCATCATTGCTAAAGAGTACTATGTCGTCTGCAAATCATAAGTTACTTAGATATTCGCCGTTAATCCTTAGCCCTGCCTCGTCCCAGTCTAGTATTCTGAAGATTTCTTCCAAACATGCAGTAAACAGCATTGGAGAAATTGTATCTCCTTGTCTGACACCTTTCTGTATTGGAATTTTTCTGCTTTTCTTATGGAGGAGCAGGGTGGCTGTAGAATCTTTATAGATGTTGGCTATTATATTTACGTAGCTATCGCATATTCCTTGTCGGCGTAATGCCTCTAGAACTGCTGATATTTCTACCGAGTCGAAAGCCTTTTCGTAGTCTATGAAAGCCATATAGAGGGGTTTGTTGTATTCCGCGGACTTCTCGATTACTTGATTGATCACATGAAGGTGGTCTATGGTGGCACTGTCCTTTCCTAAACCCTGCTTGTTTTCTTGGTTGATTGAATTCAAGTGTGGTCCTCATTCTGTTGGAGATAACCTTTGTGAATATTTTGTAAAGTGCTGAGAGTAGACTGATCGGTCTGTAGTTCCTCAAGTCTTTAACATCTCCCTTCTTATGTAATAGTAGAATATTTGCGTTTTTTCAGCTGACTGGTACATTTGAAGTTTTGAGGAATTGTGTGTACAGTGTCGCGAGCTTTCTTGTTAGGAACACTCCTCCGTCTTTGATCAAGTCGGCGGTTATGCCGTCTTCTCCAGCCGCTTTTCCGCGGGACATGCCCTGAATTGCTTTTCTAACTTCGTCCGTAGTGACGCATGGAATTTCGGTGTCCTGATCGACATTTATTACCCTCATGGTGGGGGTACTCGTATTTGAGCTGTATAGTTCAGAATAGAAGTCTTCGGCCACTTTGGTTATATCACTGAGGTTAGATTGGAGGGTCATTTATCACCATAAGAACTGCCCGTAGGCTTGTGCTTCGCCAACTCACGCACAAAGCTAGAACATTGCTGGCGCAGTTACGCAGGCCAAATAGTTCACTTAATTGACGTTTACCGCTATGCCTTCTGTGCGCTGCGGTGGTACACACTGGTCATGTTATCATGACGCTCGGATTCGGACCCGAAGGACGCAGGGTGGATTCATGCATTGGCGGTCGCATTTTCGATGGAGGCGAAAATGTTAGAGGCTTGTGTAGTGTACGCGCATTACGTGTACGTTAAAGAATCCCGGGAGACTGAAATTTTCGGAGCCCTCCGCCACGGCAGGTGCAATTATCCAATCGTGGTTCTATCACGTAAAACTACCTAAACATTATCATCGGTTTTTTTGGAAGCAGAACAGACATAACTCTCAAGTGCAAAAACTGAGTCCAGCCGCAAGCATAGCTGTTAGACTTTTAAACGGAATATTTTAGAAGCTCATCAACGATTAGTACCATGGACAAAACTCAATTATAAGTATGCTTAACCACCCTAATTGCAAAAGTACGATCTAAAATTCAATAAGGTATAAAAATAAAGAAACCAGGGGCAGCTCTGCCACTCCAGTTTGCTGTCGAAATCTGGCCGCTGTCCCAAATGACTTCATCACGCCAGTTTCTCATTAATTACAAGGCTCCAATTAACCCGACTTTGCCTAATTACGTCCCGTCTTTTCTCCGCAGATCGTTCTGTTCAGAAGGAAGCCTGTTAGGATGGTGTTGTCGATAAACTAAATTGCCTTTGTGGGACAACAACAAAGAGTGACGAGAACGCGGCACCTTGTCGTTGTCCCTCGTGAGGCCCCCAATCCATGAATTTTAACCAACCTGCCCAGCTCTCTGTTTTCCTAAATTGCCTTGTCCCGGCGACCGATGCAGGAGGATCCATTGTCTAACAACTTCTTCTATGAGAGTAAATTTTGCATAGGACCGTGTCGTTTCAAACGAAGAATTTCAGAGAGCGCTAGAGATAGAAAACCTGCAAGAGGACACAGACAACAGTGCTGACGTCAGCAAGGTTTATTCCGTGAAATATATACCTGCACGGCCCTTAATAACAGAAGGAAAGAACGACAAAATCAAAAGAAAAGAAACTAGTCCATCAGATACTGTCAAACTGTGCGTAGGAGCATGCGAAATAGGGAAAAGAATCCACAGCATATCCCCGGAGTGAATGATGATGAGTGGGCGAAGCTCGTAGATCGTGCCGAGTTCCGGATTAATTTAGTTAACGCGCACGCTACGGATCCTTATGGTTCAACTACGCACAAGTGAAATCTCCCACCGGCACTTCATTGCAAGTCAAGATCCAGTGCCTATTTATATATATATGGGTGGCCGGTGAACGGTTCTCCAACACGAGCAGTCGGTATTTTTCAATCAAAAAACTCGCTAGAAGACGCTGCCTGCGTCAACGTTGTCTCTCGCGGGTGAGGGCGCGTTCTCCTTCTTTGCGAGCTGGTACAGTGTTCATCGATAAGAAAGAGCGTTTCCATAGTCAACGCGCGCCTTTCGCTCTCTCTCTCTCTCTCACAAGACAGCAGATGGAAGAGTGAGAGAGCTCGCGCGCCGGGAGGCACGCGCCGAGGGCGCGCCTCCCACACGCGCCCTCCTAGTAGCGCGTTCCTAGTAGGTAACGCGCTACTACAACGGACGGACAGACCCAAACCTTAAGGAGCTTCGCCCCTAAAAAAACGAAAAAAATCAATTTCTACAGGGCATAACGCGATTGAAGGCCTATTAACACGCACGTTGTCCAACCTAGCTATTTCTAAAGCCTCAATAACTTCTCATGTCAGCGACTCGTGACAGCATTTTTACAAAGGCACACAGCTGAAAATGGGGAGCACGACAGTATTCTCAACAGTTCATACCAATGTGGCCAGACGCCACTGAAGCAATAGCAAGCATGGTGCTACAAAGTTGCATCTATATGCGTGAAGTGATGCGAAAGAACGTTACCAGTAAGGAAAGGCGGAAGACAGGAACTGCTCCTTTAGCCACTCATTGAGACCGTTTGACCAATATACTTCTTGCCTCAGATATATCCGTGTGCATCTTTAACCGGTATTCTGCCTCCTGTGTTGCTTTAATTAATTCAATTCATTTACTTTAAAACAGCCCAACAAACCGCGTTACTAAAACTGGCTAGTGTGCGGTTGATGCCACGTCTATTCTACATTTGCCTAGAAACCCAGCTTTCATATGAGGAAGAAAAGGATTGAACACTGGATCGCCTGTCTTTGCTACGACTCAGTAAACATAGTGGAGAATATCACGAACATACCACTTTAGCCGTGTTTATGGCACCTTATATATTCAGCATGTTACGTAAGTATTCTCAAAGCTTACTTGCAGATGAGAGAAAACAAAATGAGAACTGCCTTCATTTCACAACGTCTAGGTGGCAGCCCATATTTTTACTCTGTTGTTGCCTCCTTTCTTCACGTGCGCCTTTACTCTCGCCCGTTTCTCTTGGCTTGGACTAAAGCCGGAGTGTGTGGCCGAGTTGGGCTATGTGGCGGCTTTGTTCTTGGCCCTCGGCGTGAGCCGTGCCCTTTGAGTTCCCTCGTTTCCTTTTTATGTATATTGTGTACAGCAGAGCAGCGCGGTATAGGGCAAGAATTCCTCTACGTGTAAAAAGAAAACGAGGTGGCACTGTTCCTGTTGCTCGAGGCCAAGTTTATGGCACCAGCGAAAGCCATCGCATCTTACCTCCGCTGTCTCGTCTATCGAACAACCACAGCGGGTCGAAGCGTGCAGGTTGAGCCGCCGTCGTTTACGATCTGTGCTCAGCTCTGCAGCCCTGATGAGTACCGAAAGGGACGACGGTGAACTAGGACAGCGCGTGGCAGGCGTTCGCATAAATCCCTCCAATAAATCAGGACCGTTTGCTCGGAAAGGCGATTTGCGACAGCCGGTGTACGCGACCACCAAAATGCGCGGCGCAGCAAAGGTGCGCTGCTTGCGTACTTCCTTGTTTCGGTGACTTCTCTTGTCTTTCACGCTGATTCCACTACCTTGCAGAATCTTCGTTTCCTGTGTCTCAAACTTTCCGTTACCTGTAGACTTTGGCTTTGCTGGCATTTCTTCCATGAGCAGCGCCCGTAATTCAAACTCTTTGGCAGGCTTTGGTCTACAGATGCTTACTTCTTGCTGGTCGCTGTTGTTTCATGCACAAAATAGAACAAAAATGCAGTCTGGTAGCAAAGGGTAAGGTCGTTCTATTCGGTAACCCACGATATTACGTCTTACTGCGAAAAACTTTGGACTTGGAACGAAGACGAGACTGTGCCTGTACGATAGCAAGAACAGATGTCCATGACAGACAGAGTTTACTACGGTCCGCTCGAGAACGTCGGTTTGCATACGCGCGGCTGGTTTATGGCGCAAGTATGTTCTCTAAGGCTGCTTCATCTCTCAAATGTTATTGATTTAATGCACAAATTTAGAGGCAGTAGATAGGCGAGTCCTTCTTCTTCTTTTTTCTTTAGAACCAGCAGCTTCGTGTCTTTTGTTGCTGCACGCCATCACTTGTACGCATTCACAGTCCAAGTAAATGGAAGTGCCTGCTCCTGAGCGCTAAAAAAGAAGTACCGTTAAAATGATATAGCGCCAATTTAAGGCATACATTCGTGTGAGAGATTCATGTAATTTTTCCCCTTCGCTGTGGCGCTAGCGAAAGAAAAAGAAAAGCCAACCCTGCTCCTTCACGTACACATTTGACCTGGCAGAATAAAGATCAGTTAACGAGACCCGAATTTCTGATGAAGGGAGAAAAAACTCGAGAGCCGCGGACGACACGCAAATAGGTTTCCACGTTCTCAGATATAGGGTAAAGGAGGTCAACGTACACACGAGTTGGAACTTAGCATCGGGTGATGCCCATGATGTCTTTGATCTATTTTATAAGCTTAGTTCATTTGTTAGTTTGCTTCCCTATTTCTGAATGGTTTCCCTGTCAGAGTGTGCTTCTCTTTCTCAACAGTGGCTGCGTCAGACTGGTCAGGAGCCAGGTGGCTTAGGCAAGTCACGATAAAGCAATTCAATTTTCTTTTTAGGTGGGCTCATTCCAATTGTACTTCACATAAAAGTAAATTCAACTGTATAAGCCTTTGCCTTTATGCCATACGCACTAGAAAAGCATGAGGAAACTTTAAAAAATTCTCCGGCGTCACTGAAATATTAGTATAAGACCTCCATCTCGTATCCTAACCAGTCCTCCATTCATATTTATTATATTTGCATGTTTTCTTGCGCTTGTTTGAAAAAGCAGCCCTTGCTTTCTACACGTGCTTTTTGCATTGATTGTACAACTTTGTTAACGCTAATCAACCGTTTCCACTACAATATCACCTGCACATCAAACGAAGGGTTGCGAATACTCATTCGTACGAATTGCTTGCACATGGCACTCGTTGCGATATCAGCCCTACGGAAAAAGAATAGACGCGGAAGGAAACCATGCCGAACAGAATGTGGAAGCTTTCGCAATGGGACGTATGTTCCTGTTAGACTGTAAGGATATTGCAACTATTTCAGTCTCGGCATTTCGCTCCGTTGGCAAATACATTTGTCGTAACACATAGAAATGCAAACCTCACATGTTTAATAGTTCGAGTTTACAAAGTATTGGGTACTCGGTACACTTAAAAGAAGTGTGGACACGAAAACACCTGATTTGCGTGCCTACGATGTTGCCTGTACATAAAAAAAAGTTAAAGTTTTAGAGCGAGCGTTAAGAATGCATGCTGTAGAAACGAAAAATGTGCCCTTTTCTTCGCCTTGAATTCGTGTCAGCACTCCTGAGAATGCGAAGCTTAAGTGGCACCCTTTAAATTTCTTTCTTGTCTTCTCATCGCTTATGATTGTACTAGACAGCTATGTACCACCTTTCCTAACAGGCCTATTAAGCAGAATATTTCTCAGCCGCCCCACTTACTACCAACCGTCACCCTTTCTGTGACCACAAGCTTAATTCAGTAAAGCGTGTTAAGTGGTTATACAAACCAAGTAGCCACATTTCCTTTTCAGTCTGTAATCTGTCTAGTACTGGCGTTGAAATAAAGATGTAAACAGGAGAAGCTTGGAGTAAATGAATGGAGAGCAAAACAGAGAATTGTACTTTGCCTGCCTCACTGTAGTGTCATTGCTTGAATGTTCTGTAACAATACAATATCCGGGCAGAGAGATAAAGAGGCCCAGTAGCTGCAACTTGATGAAAATGGGCTCCGGGAAGCGTTGCGTCGCTGCTTTAAGGCATGATTATTATTAGAGTGTTACAATTAACGAGCTCAACCTCATTGCCATTACACGCGCTGCGTCGAGGAAAGAGTATAAACTGTAAGAAATGCGCCTGCAACGTAAAAGAAATGCGATTGCGGACAAGACTGGAACAGCGGATGCTTTACATTCTTGCTGGTCACGCCTTCCGATGTATGCAAATGTAGTCGCCTCGAATTACGCGTGCCCCGGTATTTATGATTCGTTTTTCCCAGAGGAGGAGTTCGTCTGCATAAGACGGCGCACGCGCCCGTGCCCACGCACGCAAACGACGAGGAAGAGCTGACTCGGCTCAAGACTTTTCTGACTGTCGATTTCGGCGAAGCAACCGCCTTTGGCCGCGGAGCGAATATCGCCCAATGCCGCCATAAGCGCTGAGCGCGTATTTATAGGACAGTTTGAGAAGTGAGGAGCTCACATATCGCTGTATACAAGGCTTTAAAGGTTGGGCGCAAGTATGGTGACGTAACTTTAACTGTGATAGGCGAAACACAATTACGACAACAAAAGTATGAATTCGTACGACATGCAGTCACGACAGACATTTTACCTCGAGCTAGGACAGCTTCACTGTTAAAATTAGACTCAGGTGGGGGTTCTCTCGAGTCGCTGAAAACGAGAACGTGGCATCGAGGCATAGTGACGTTTGAGAAATATGAGTATGAAGATCTACTTGATGGCTGCAGTGAGGTATCTGTGTGTAGCTCATCGTATGAAGTCAATCGAGGGATGAACGGACGGCTATCCCACGACACTGGCTTGAAGCTTTTGTAATGAGCTCGAAATGATCTTTTGATTTCTCGTACCTACTTGTCTGAAAGCGACGAAGTGGAGACTTCGGTCGGTAGTGCCTTCGAAACCTAAAAAACAAACAAACAAAAAATGTTTCTCTTGTTTTCTGCTATCAAGGCATGATAAAGTGCAAGGTCTAAATTACCAAAAATTTGCGTTCATTGCAGCGGCAAGAGTAAACGTTCGTGAACAATGTTACGGACAGATAGTTACATAAAGCCATACTCAATGGGGAATCTGTTCCTTTACAAAGGAAGCCATTTCTGAATTGGGAAAACGCAAAATTATCAGTTATTTCTTGCTTAGTCTTGTGAGTCCCATTTGCGCTTTGTTTGGGGTCTGGAGTCTGCTTTCTTTATTAAGGATTGCATGTAGAAGGATCTCCGCGCCTTATCGGAGGCACTGACAGCTTGGTCAGCTCTAACGTTATGCCTTAGCCCGTGTCACTTAAAAATAACGCCCCGCTAAATAATACTCGTAACGTAACTCCTCTTTTAAAATGCTTTGCAGCTTTAAACTCTCGTAATGAGATTTTGTGAATGTCGCGCAACTAGGCAACGAGAAAACTCGTCATAGGTACTTCTTGACAGGCATACCAAACGCGATAGTATGAAAAGTAGCGGATGAGTTAAATCCGGGGACGTAAATCAAGAACGAAATGCTGAAGCACGTAGCTTGACGAAAACGTGCGACGGCACATCTTTCTTTTCATTCTTTTCATTTACACCTTCCGAAAATAACGCAACTGCGAGGTGAGACATAGGTGAAATACGATTTTAGTCGCACACGGCCTAAGGCTATTGATCAAAAGACACAAACACGAAGCTTCTTTTTAACTCTGCCACTGGACATCTCGAACCACAAAATCTCGTTGACCATTTGAATTATTTTTCCTTCACCTCGCTTCGCCGAGTTTTGAGGTGACGCCCTGCTGCATCGACACGCCGTCCGTCGTCTTTCTGCTTCGTCCATCGGGTATCTGCGCACGCTTCCCGTTTTGATCTCGCCACGGAAGCAGCGTAGTGATGAAGAATGGCCTTTTTTTTTTTTTTTTTTGCGGCCGCTTCTTTTTCACTGAGCTACGTGGCCAGGGCGCTCGGCGGCGACCTTTTTCTCAAAGCAGGAGGGAAGAAACAATCAGGCACGCTATCAGCCTGCGGGGCCTAACTCGGGCCTTTTGTGGGGTCATGGGGCTTCCAAAGAAAGCAATTGATGGCAACGTGAGCACAAAAGGCTCAGCCTCAAGCCTCATCGTATGCGCTTCTGGAAAAATGAACATACTTGTCGAAATATCGTATTGTAATTGTGTAACATATTAGTGTGGATGTTATTTATTGTGTCACTTCTTTTCCTCTCGTCGTTTCGGAGGACGACAATAACATCATTTATCAGTTGGGAATAACGTGTCCTGTAATAGAACGGCAACAAAACTGCACTATTGCTGCAAATAATAATAATAATAATAATAATAATAATAATAATAATAATAATAATAATAATAATATAATAATAATAATGGATTCCCACCGATAATGCCAGAGACATATCGCGTTCTCTTGTATTCTGTGTACATTGCAAAAAGAAGCGTTCCTCCTTTAGTCGCTGGAAAGTTGCCACAACGTACGTGCACCTTTATATGCTATACGTACAGGCGCGAGCAAAAGTATACGGACCACGGCATCGCGTGGCTCACGGGCTCTTCGCGACACTTCCGTCACGTCAGCTGCGATCGAAAACAGCGCTAGGTGCAAGAAGCATCCCTCCTTAAATCTAGGGCCTGTCTGTTTTTCCAACTGTCAACAAGTATTTTCCACCTTTCTCTTTCTAACGCTAAGCGCTCTTCGGTGTCCGAATCCACGGGTTCATAAGACTATAGCGCTTCGCGAAACTTATATCTCTTCATCTGCACACCGGTCGATGCAGGCCGAGACGGCTGTGATACCGCTATCAAGGCAGATATGTGGCGTTCTTACCGCCAACGAGCGCTGCGCGTGGAAACAGCAAACTAACAATGCGGTGCACGGCACTGAAAAATTGACATGCTAGCGGGTAGCGAGTAGACTAATTTCCGGTGGAGCTCTCCGGTGGCCGTTAGGCGGCGTTCCGCTAGGTGGAGCGGAAAGCCAGTTTGACACGCGCTCGCGTGGTCCGTATACTTTTGCTCGCACCTGTACATAGTGTTATGTGCTCTGTCTTTTCTTTAGTCTATGTTTACTAATTCAAATCTTCCTGAAAGCCGGCAAACAGGTCCTGCCTGTAGATATCGATTCCACGCTAAATGCACTCGCTGAAGTCTTAAGAGAGCATGCGAGTTAAAAAGCAAAAGAAAGAGCACGTCATTTACAGAGAATGACGCAATCTTCAATGTTACCCGGCTTGGCCGCTTAGTAGGTTGGCTGTCATGCTGCTAAACTTGACAACGTTGTTTCGATTCCTGGCCATGGCGGTCACATTTAGATGGAGACGACATGCGAGAAGACCTTGAATTTAGATCTAGGTGGACATTAAAGAACCCTAGGTTGTCAAAATACATTCGTTGTCAGCCACTACGGCGTGCTTCATAATCATATTGCTGTTCGGGCACCTAGAACTCAAGAACGACTGAACCTGCGAAATTACATTTCGGCAGTTTAGCATTTGGTACAGAAAAGCAGCGAGAGTCGTGTCCTTTTCTTTCAGAAAGAAATCAACAGGGCGTTTATCGTTACTTCAGAGGATGTGGAGGAACGTTGCTTCATTGCGAGGATATTACAACGACGGTAAGCTTCAACTGCATTCAAAAAGTGTTCTGTAGCATTCAAAATTTGCACTTTGTAGCGCGCCGGCTGCTTAACAGCAGAGATATTAACGCCAATTTGACTATATTTTCCTAAAAAATATTGAAAAAGTAAACAGGTCTTCTAGTATAATTTTCGGCAGATATAAGCTTTAGAACGAATACTTCTCATGTATTTTTGTTTTGTTTTCACAAATTAGTGTGACAAAAAAGGCACCAAAATAGCATCGTTAACCGGATGCACGACGCGTTCACTACCTTACTCCATGAGATAAATATAAAGGGGCTAAAATGGAGATAGAAGAAAAAGATACAAATAATAAAATGTCCTGTACTGAGCAACTTTCAGATACAGCAGCTCTTGAATCTTTCTTTTTCTCTTTTCGTTGCTGCCTAGTCACGCCGCGTTGAGCTAACACTAGAAGATGTCAAAAGTGCATCGGTCAGCTTCTTTCTAACCTCTATTACTGTTTCCTCTACACCAAGTTCGTGTAAGTGCCCCTTTATATAGATTTCCTTTCTACACGCATGTCACTTATCGACAACATGATCGAAGACTCATTAGCTCTTGCGAAAACGCTTCTTTCATTATGCAGCGGCTGGCTATCGTTTCCTCGTTAACAGAGAGCTCCAGCTGTACACATCAGTTTTGTAGCTTTTACATAGGGAGGTTTATTCCACGCCTAAGCGTAAATCATAACGCAAGAGATGGCATTATAGCCTACAGCTATAAACGATAAAAAAATGTGATGTACGGTCGTATGGGATCCTAGTACACCAACTGCGTTCAAGCTCTCAGCACGTTGCCTCTATAGGAGCTTGCTTACCTGAACAAATAATGTTGCGTTGACGACAATTAACTTTCGGAAAAATTATGCTCCACAGTTTTTCTTCTTCCTAGCAACACTGTGAGGTAAATTTAACGGCTTCTTCCTGCTCAACAAATGCGATCTAAAGTCCTGCGTTTTTTGGATCCATATCCGAAGATCGGTTTGTGTCCTGTGACCAGGCGCGTCGTTTTCCTTTTGCTAATATGCTTTCGGAGTAGCGCCAGAGGACAAAGTGCTGGAGAATATGCCAACTAGGCTTACGTTTCGAAATGCTATGTAACCGGAATTCTTGCATGCACAATTCGCTGTATGTCTCGCGAGGCCAAAACCAGCGACATCGTTGGTTACTTACCGATAAGGACACCACTGTGACGCGCTATCGACCCAACATTAAGAATATTGTTTCCTTCAATTAAAGTATACTATATTTCGGCAGTTATTTTTAATCAGAACGGGCCTTGGAATAAGCGATTGGCACAAATAATGGCTGCTACGAACGCTGCAGCAGTCGAGTGTTTGGCCTCAGCGCGATATATAAAAAGAAAGGGATCAAGGCGTGTGTCCTTGCTTGATTAATCTACATCGTACTGTTTATCGGAGGACGCCGCCGTTTTGCTTAATGACGGGACAGGCGTGTTTATTATGCATGCAGAGAACGATAAACAATGACTGGCTATAGCGCGCCTCGCATGATTTCTTGCTTTCTGCCAGAAAGCAAGAATATGTACTCGTATCTCTCGGGCGATGATTGACGCGGAAGTCGTAATGTCGTTGCGCGCGGGACCATATAAGAGCGTCGGAGAAGGAAAATGAAGGAACGCGATGAGTAAACACGACTCGCGCGAAGTCTTCGTCGTCCACAGGCTGCAGCACATCTGGCTGGTTATTTATTCCCTTTCGACAGAAAGCGAGTTAATGAGAAACAGGAAGAATTATTGCAGCGGGGCGAGTGTCACTGCGAAAGCATTTCTTCTTCGTCGAAGACACTGTACTACATAGTTATTGTTTTGCGGCGGTAGTGACAAAACAAACCACATCTGCAGGTTCGCTGCCAAGCGTCCATGCATAGTTCAACAGGATTCGGCGACTTTCGGAGAACAGGTGTGAACAAAGGAGCGTGCCTGTATAAACACTGCTCTGTGGTGGCCCAAGTCGCAACTGAAGAAGGGAACGAGCCGATCTCGAACGGATGCGGGGGTCTGAGCCACATGTAAGAAAGAAAGAAAACACTGGAGACTGGTGCCCGCATTGGATATATGTGTGCGTGCCAGTCCACCTAAAGTTAACCTAAAGTCTCACCCGGAAGGTGAGAGGGTAAAGCATGGCGTGGCCTTGTTGAGTATAGTTCGGCGAGGGGATGGGAAAGGCAAGTGAGGATGAGGACACATATAAGGTTGAGGAGGAGCGATAGTAGCGGTGGAAGAGTATAACATGGCCATTTACAGTTTAGCATAGCAAGGGGTGGGATAGAGGAGTGGGGCGAGGAGGAGGGAAAGAGGAAAGCTCAATGCAGGAAGACACAGATAAAGACGAGAGAAAACCGGTTCAAATGGATCCACATTAAGAATAGTTAGGGTAATGCATATTAGTAAAATAAAAGGAGATACACATTAAGGTAAATAATCGCCTAATGAGGTCAAACTACACGAAAATAATTCGAAAACGCCAATGATAAACACAACAGAACGATAAGGAAAGCAGGCGAATGACGGCCCCGCACTTTGTGCAGCTTTGACTGCAACTAAACTGGCTTAGATTATTTTTTATTAAAGTTCCATTCATATTTCAAACGCGAAATTTTATGCAGCTGGTTTTGTTTTTATATGTACGCTCTCAACAAGCGCGTTCCGACGTCCAAGATGTCGCTGCATTTGACTTTCAATTTCTCGCCCAGATGAAAGGTTTCAAGCCATGACACCGAAGCACTAGCGGCGAGCGTGCAATAAACACAGCCGTGTTTTATGCTATTCTTGCTGTTCCTAGCCAAAAGTGGTTGCCGCCAAGTAACGCAAGCAGTTGTGCGCAAGCATGCTGACAAAGGGGGGGCTATAGAAGTGACCAGATTGTAACAGGACCCTGAGACTGACGAGGCGGTGAGTGGTAAGCCGTATGCAATGGTGAGAGACGAGCACAAGTTAAGAAAGCGAAGACGAGAGGGCTAGGAGGAGAGGTGATGGTGGTGATAGTCGCAGATGCGCGAAATAGAAGACAAACAAGCGGACACCGCAATTAGTCCCGTAATCTACAAGTGTGGCAAGTCCTGGTAATAACGTTCAAGGGCAAAAAAAGATACTGACCAAATGTAAATAAAGAAAAATAAAAATAAAAACTCACTAGCAAAAAGAATGAAGCGCCTTTCTCTCTCTCTCTCTCTTTAAAGTTATATCTTCTGGCACTTGGTCTGAACGCAATTCACTTCTCAACATGAGTATTCCCGACCAGCCGAGTTTTCGTCGAACTCGTGATTTGATTCCTAGTAATAGGGCTCGAACGAGGATTACTTGCTGTCACTCCATCTATTAACCTGCTGCCTGTTAAAAGAACGTGCTGTTATTGTGACTATGTTGGTTCCCTTCTCGTGCTGAACTATGTATGTTGAACCTTGACCCATTAAGTAGTGAAGGAGTAGTTGGTGCCTCATCTGTGTCCCATCGTCTCCTCACACATACCAATAAAGAAGGAATACTCGTGTTGATGAAACCGTGATCGCTGACCAAATCAAGATGAAAAATCCGACGAGAGACGAATCGGAACCCATACGGTTCCCTTGATCCCACTCCATCACTGTGATCACATTGCGTCTGTGCGGTTAAGGATCACAATTATCAAACGCACCGGTAAGGGTTTCTTGACCCCACTTGATCACACTCGATGAGTTTGAGAACACTTGGCGGCACTTGACAGGTGTGATCAAGGAACCCGTGCAGGTCCCGGAATTTCCCTCGTGTGCTTTTCTACCGTAGCTTGCTTTAGTGAACGGGACTTCATCATCATGTTTCCTAACCACACGAGCTTTCGTCGAACTGCTGACAACATAACGGACACATTATTCTCTGTGTGTGTCTTTGGTTCCCGTGGTTTCTATGAATTTTTAACGACGCGTTAAGTGATGAAGGCAGGCCATGGTATTCTTCTTCCGTTTTTCTGAACTAGCCAAAAAAAAAAAAAAAGAAGGAAGAAGAAGAAGAAGAAGAAGAAGAAGAATGCAGCTGCCGCTGCGGCTCCACCACGTTGCATTTTATCTCCTGCCTCTGAAAAATCTGAACGTTCCGAGTCGGGAATGACGTGGCGTGAAAAATTTAGAGAGAGAGAGAGAGACTTTATTGAATATTGGTCCTGAAGCTCGACCTTCCTAGGCCGAAGTAGGTCGCGTCCACGTTGGCACAACCAGACCAAACTGGGTGGCTTCGTCGTGGATCTTCTGGACCGAAAAATTTAGAGGGGGCATTTATTTTGTCATCGCTATTACATGGCTCTTGAAATAGTATATGAAACATGAAACATCGTGCTGTTATTACGCCTGCACGTGTCCATTGTCCTGTTTTAATGGTTTTGCTGAACAGACGTTCCTGTCATGTTCGCTCTTTGCTTCCCGCGGTAACTTAACGCAGTAGCCATTTGTCACCTACTCATGGACGCCATAGGCTCCGATGAATGTTGATGGCTGCGGTTGCTCAAAGTACGCATGAGTCTGCAGCGTCGTCAGAAAAATAGTGGAAAAAGAGAGAGAGAGGGAGGTTCACCGTGCGTTTTCTTTCTCTTTCTTTTTTTGCCCAGATAGTCATAAATATGACAAAACCGATGAGCAAGTAGCCATCTCGTATTTTGGAGCAGATGTTTAGATTATTCGGCAGGAAAATTGTTGCCTGTGCAGAACGCGTTTCCGCAGTCCTTTGTCACAGCGCAGAGGCAATAAATCGACGTAACCAAAGAGCGTGAGGCCAAGAAACGCAGCGACTCCCCCGCCAACAACGCACGTGCCCCGGCTGCTTACTTTTGATAAGTTATGACCACCTACCTCTCTGCGGCAAAATAGTAAGTCTGTCACTGTACGGTGCCGCGTTTTTTTATCTTGAGATAAACAGCGCCATTTGTTAACTTGGCTGCAAGGTGCGAAATATTTTACGAAGCGGAGCGTTCAGACAAGTATAAATGACGGTGTCGTCTCATCCGTATAAGTTGTATCAGCTAAGCCAGGTCAAGAGCCTATGGGAAACCGGTTTGTGTCACATTCTTTGGTGAGAAGTACTTGGTAAGTTTAGGCGCCTGCGATTTTGCTTAGCGGTAACCCGACGATCAAGAATGCGACTTGACTGAGTCCATCACTAGGTTCGAATATCGGTACCTCGAAGGCCCGCCGTTTTTTAACCAATGAATAGAGATACTACCCAGACGGGTGCTCCTTATCTAGAAAGATGGTGTTGCAGACAATTGCAGAAGTGGTATCTGGGTGTCCCTTGTTGAACACAGGCGACTTTGGGGTTTAACGTCCCAAAACCAGCTCTGATTATGAGCGACGCCGTAGTAGAGGTCTCCGGAAATTTCGACCACCTGGGGTTCTTTAACTTGCACTGACATCGCACAGCACACGGGCCTCAACATTTAGTCTCCATCGAAATGCAGCCGCCGCAGTCGGGATTCGATCCCGCGACCCTCGGATCAGCAGCCGAGTGCCATAACCACTAGACCACCGTGGCGGGGCGAACACAGGCGACTTTGTTGCCCATGAGCGGCAGCTGTAAAATTGCAGAAGTGCCTCCTGCTACCTAATAACAAATTAGGCATATACGACCGCTTGGACTTGAAGGCATAGAAAGAAGGTTTTACTTTGAATGAGAGGGCGCCCTCACCAAATAAGTTCTGTGAAATGTCATGTAAATGATTTCTGCCGCGAGAACAGTCGAGAACATTTTATTGCGGATTATGTTGCGCCTACAGGGTTCGAGGGAATTTGCATAGCGCAAATACGTTTAATGCACCTAAATACGAAGTAAATTCGCGCTTCGCGCCAACGTAAGGACATACTGCAATGAGCACACTATTTAAAATCTAAATACAAATCTGCAAGAAATTCTTATATGCGGTTTCGAAACAGAATTGGCCACTTATTAACGGGATACTAAAGTGAAACACCAAAGTGCTCCAGACAGATACATTATTGCTTGGAAACACTATTGGCGCTCATTTCGTCATTTGATGTTCAATATTAGAAAAGAAAATAAAGGTAAAGGTTTCGTGTTTGAATTCCGTGCTCCAATATTGAGAAGATGACGTCGCACAACCAATTTCCTTTATTTTTCGTATTCCCGTAAGGTTGGCGTACTCAAACTGTTTGAAACACGCTATGTTAAGTCTCTGGGGTCCTTAGAGCGCAATATACTTCTCCTGTACCCACAAATAATTATGTAGGCCTTTGTAGATGCCGTCAAAGATTATGACTTCACATGTCTTAGTGCGGGGACTTGCGAGCAGGCGTCGCCGCATGTATCTTCCTTCTGCCGATTCTCTAACTTACCAAGCGCATTCTCCATGCGAGGGCCTTGGCAATGTGAAAAGGTGAAATACTAACACGACAAAAATCGTTTTCCACTTTAGCGCCCCTTTAAGGAATGGCGGCCCATGAGTGAGTTCGAAAAGTTCTTAAATACTGACTTTTTTTTTTTAAAGTTCTACATGGAATCTCAATTGAAAGCTGGCGAGCGTAGAACTATATTTCGATCATTACCACCTTCCAGGTATATGCCTTGACTAGCACCTTCATTTAGCGAATTTTTCCTCACACAGAAGGAGCAAAAAAAATTTTTTTACAGAAGTTTGTGGATTACAGATGTAACAAAAGCACAAATCTTGCCAGAAAGGAAAAGTAAAAGTGATGTACTCCTATAGAGATGACCATATTTTATTACAAATAAACTCCTGCTTTCAATTCTGGAAAATACTCTCCAAGAACGTCTCGTGCACTTACACCCATTTGTTGGAAAGTAATTTCCGCTCCACCGGTTTTGTAAAAAAATTCACCTTTGCGCTCACAAAAGTGCGCAATTTTCTGCGGCTGACGTGCGCTTCCTATTTATTATTCAGATGAATCTGCGTTTAAGTTTCTTCGCGGCGTTTGACATTCGTTGGCTGTACGATATTTGCAACGTGCCACTAGTGCATATAAAACTAGGCAATAAGTACACGCTTACTACATTTTTCTTTTTCAATTTAAGAGGAATATAGGAGCACTCATAGCGTGACATTCCGAAATCTGAAACATATGTTTCCTATCCTTTCTTCTTGACATAAAGAGGTGCTTCTTGCAGCTATATTAAAGAGGCAGAGAGCGAATTCCGCCGCGGTGGTCTATAGTGTTTGTTATGCTCTACCGCTGAACCGAAAGCCGAGGGTTAAATCATCGCCGAAGCGGACGCATTTCGTCGGAGAAGTGCTAGAGGCCCGTATATTTAGTAAATAATGTATTTTTAAAGGCCATTTAAGAGGCCGTTAAAGGTAGCTGGGTGGACTAAATTTCTGGAGCTGTCCACTAAGACGTGGAGCCCTCCACGCCTTAACTAACATGGCGGTTTTGAAATGCCGTGTTTGTGTGTGTGCGCGACTAGATCTCTCTCTTTCTCCCTTTATTCTCTTCTTCCACCCCTTTCTGTCTCCCTTCCCCAGTGCACGGTAGCAAACTGGATATATTTCCTTCCGGTTAACCTCCCTGCCTTCCACCTATCATCTCTCTCTTGACATGCGAACCCTGAGAAATCGTTATAATTAGAAAGACAGCGAAACGAAGGGGAAAGACAGCAGGGATGTTAACTAAGCACGCGCTCGGTTGTCTACCCTGCTCACGGGGAGCGAAAAATGTGAGAACAAGTGATGGCGTAGACATGAAAAGGAAGAGCAAGAGAAAATAACAAACAGTTAGTGCTAACATTGGGTCGCTGTTAATGGCCGGGTAAGTAGTTGAGTTCGCGATAGCTTTTTCTAACACTTAGTATGTAATCTGTCTTTTCTGGAACGGTGCCGGTGCTTTCCATATTCGCCAAATGGGTGGCAAGTCTGTGGCTTCGCATTACTTCATTATTAGGACGGGAAGAAAGAGCGCCTGAGAGGAAACGGTAAGGTGCTGAACTGTCCGTAGCTCATCGTAGCGCCTGTCCTCCCACCGTCTAATATTAAGCGCTGTTTTGTTCTCGAACGTTTGGAGTCCCTCGACACTCCCATATGCGTTACAGAGTAGCTTAAGAACCACAGTTCCGGCCTTCGTCTGTTTTGAATAGGTCAGGGTAAATGGTGTTTGACAAAAACAATACACGTATTACTAATAGAATGAAAGGATAATTTAAGATGAAAGACAAGCTACATGAAGCGGAGGCGATGATCTGAAAGAAGCCAACGATAACGCGAATTAAGGAATGCATTGCAAAAAGCGTGTATTACCGGCGAAGTTTTTCTCTAATCTTTTCTCATTTGCCTTCAGTGGTGCTACTTTACTTCTGAGCAGATAAGAGAGAGGACGCCGAAATGAGAAAAATGCGCTTCGTTCACGCATTCGTCTGTATGCGCCTTCGTAGAGAGGGGCAAATGAGAGAAAGGCAGGGAGGTTAGCCAGAATTAAATCATCCGGCTCGCTACCCGTCACTAGGGGAAGGAAGAAGGAAATAAAGACAGAAGGAAGAGCGAAAAAAAAAAGAACAAAGAAGAGAAAAAAAAAAACCCTAGACATTCAACATGCACCAGACAACGTTATAGACAACTATCCACAGTGGTGGCTTTTCTAACGCTGTTTGTTGCTGTTTAAGCATTCGTTCATATGACAAATATCTTCATGTTAGGCACTACCGCGTGCTAATTTCAGCACATTTGTCAGGCTTCTCGAAAACATTTAGCAGCCTGTGAGAAAATAACATGTTCGACCTTGTTCGCTAGACTCGCAGGACATATTTGCAATCAGCGTTTTGTGAGAGCTTTAAGTCAGTTAGTGACCTGTTAAGGTAATGTACCAGTCGGCACACATACGCCAACTTCTACTGACAGCCCAAGTCCGATCAGTTTTGCAACTTGGCCCGTCTGACGTTCTTATACCTCTAGGGAGTGCTAAAACCTCCCCTGGTATTCGTCGACTTTGCTTCAAAACCCTCAGGGAGCGCTACAAATGTCAAGTGATTTGGTGGTTTTGTGCCTGCAGCTTTTCCAAGGCTATCACAACAAAAGAAAAAAAAAGTGAATGTCAGCGACGGTATCAAACACACAAATACACTGACGATACAGCTTATATCGACAGGATCTTTGTCTGACATCCCGTGGGGTAGAGGCCGACGGGTGGCGTAATACGAAAAGAATATTGGCGTTGCGAAAGATGGAACGTTCAGAGGGAACGTCTAACGACGTCACGCCTTGAGCTAACGACTGCTCAATTTGTGCGGAAAAACTCCCCGCGTTGCGTCTGATCACGCGAAAGAAAAGGACGCGCGAGTGACGCAATCTGAGATTAAACCGAAAGATGATCAAGCGAAGGGTGGGAAGATTGGCTAATGAGCTCGTGTGAAGCAGTGCGGCGATAAAGCGCCAGTGCAGCGTTATACCGTCTTCTCTATGTGATTTGCCAACCGGTTCCTCAACTATGAAAAAATACAATATTTGTCGCCTTTTTGGCTCGTTTGTGCGTCTCGTATCTCCTATCACCTCGTACGCGGAGGACTATAAAACGCTCAACAGAGTCAAACAGTATAGCGAGTAGCGCTTCAACACAAGACTGCCATTCGAGGCTAAGCGAACAGCAGGTAAACACAATCAGTTTGAGTAAGCTTCAGAGAGGCGTGTCATACTAGAGCACGTTGACATGTTGCACTTGAGGAGCCGCACTTATCTGTGCCTTAATGATCGTAGAGTTTTAGAACTTTTCAAGGAGCTTTGAAAAGGGTGGCATCGCCTCGTTAACTACTGTTCCCTCACTTTCTCCATCTGTTATAACAGCAACGGAATACATCTTTTCGTGTTTAGTTATTACCAGCCAGGAGATTACTATTCATATTGTCTTATAGGAAAGCACACCCACATAAACACAATTGAGAAAGAGGAAATAATGAGGAGGCCGGCTGACAGCTGTCAACAAGAAGAGTGAAACGTGTGCCTATTATTTAGGCAGGAAGAATTAGAAATAGAAGACAGAAATGAAGGGAGTATAACAGGAAAATATATTGATAAAAATAAATTGAACCCAATGCAGCGACGCCACCCCCACATATCTGGAGGCCACACCATCTTGGAAGATGCCAACTTTCGTGAAATTTCGGGAAAAAGTGCTAACAACTGTTGGAGGTGTAGGACGAGCAACCGGACGCGTCTTTTTCGAACAGAGCTTGCATAAAACTGTTCGTGGTGCAAGCATAATGGCCGCGTGATTTCGTGATCCAACGGGTTTCATGTCTCAAGTAACCGCTGGGATTCGATTGAAGCGACTGTGGGGATGTCCAATAACACCGGAGTTCTTGAAATTTGTGGTGAAGAAGCTCTTAAATCCTAACTCTTTTTATATTCGTTCCACGCAACACTGTCACCGCTGCCGGATATATAACCTGCAACCTAGATTTCAGCAGAAACACGTCATCACCGCTTAGCTGCCGGAGAGACAGTGCATAGAGCGACCTGACAAAGACACATCGCACTTTTCCTTGAACAACAATTGCACTGTACAGCTTGTTTTTGCTTGACAGCCCAAGGAAAATGTACAGACGCTAATGAAAACGTGTGAACGAGACCGAACAATCTGCAAGTGCGCTTGCCGAACACGCGCGCTGTACGAACTGATGAAGCGACCTGAAGATTGCTCTTCGGGAATACGGGGGTGCACCCACAGCCGGCACATATTTCGGCTTGGAGACATTCCAGAATAACGATACAGTATGCATGTAAGTTAAACGCCATGCCTGCGTTGAAAGAGTGACTACACAGCTCCCTGTGCGTTCCACGTGTGTCCCTCTTTTCAACCATATATATATATATATATATATATATATATATATATATATATATATATATATATATATATATATATATATATATATATATATATCTGCCTTCGGTGGGACCGAACCCACGACCTTCGGATAACGCGTCCGATTCTCTACCGCTGGGCTACGAAGGCGGTCGTCCCCCGGATCAAGTTATTGGGCATTTATGTACACATAATGTCTGTGTCCTTTTTCTTTTTAATTTGGCACCCGCTCAGTAAGGCCCACGCCTCAGGCAACCAAAATATCTGCGCTTCCCTCTTGACCTTTCTTCGGTAAGCTTCACAATCCGACACACGCGGCCAAAAACACACCGAGAAAGCGATACTTAGTGGTGGTGAGGAGTGCTTCTCCCGAAGGAACGGCAACGTATACATCCGCACTTCCTTCCAGAGGCCTTCCTTCCTCCGAGCCGGTGGCCTTGTCAGTGATCGAGAGCCCGTTCTATCCAGGCTCGGATGACGTCCCTGATGGGAGAAGCACTCGCACTGTTTCGTCACGACGTCGGCGCAAGCAGCGACTCTGGAAGGGGATCCAGCAGGACCAAAGGCTCTAGGGCACAGATCGGACTGTCAGGAGATGCTCTTCTTTTTTCACTATTCGCACAAGTACTTTGCGTGCCTTCGGTGGAGGTCTGAACGAAAGACAGTGTGAAAAATGCCCACACAGGTGAGCATTCGCAGTCGATGCGCAGTAACTCCCACGCATCACCGGCGTGCAGTGCACGTTATTCATTCTTCCTCACTGATCACTTAGCCACATCACCGATATATCGTCACCTAGCAGTCTCGCTTCCACTGCTATGTGATGACGTCAGCGGTTCGGCTTATTTCAACTAAAACAAACAAACAAAACAGACTATAGACTTCAACTCCTCATTTTTCTTGCCCACACCCAATACTAATGTGGCACTGACTTATCCATACGCTTACATTCGCTACCCTAGAAGAGAGAAGCCTGCCTTGCACTTTCAAACGTGTGTTTCCGAAAAAAAAAAAGGTCGCAGAAAGAAAACACGCACAAATATGCCGAGGATCTGGAAGTCAGTAATATGTACAAAAGTTACGCTCATAGGTTGTAAGGCCACTTTTTGGGGGGGAGGCGGTGGGGAATAGGATAACTAGCCAAGATGACAATGTGTAATCCGACACCAGAGCAGCAGGCAAGAAACTTTCTAAAATCAAACTTCTCGAGCTTTAGTGTGTGGTACGAGTCAAAAGTGTCTAATTCATTCATAATTTCCATTTTTGTGGCAGAATAACTGATGGCAAACAAAGATTTGTTGTATTTCTAATCACAGCTTCCTAAATGTAGCTCAATGTTAGCGCCATGTAATATAGTTACTCGTCTGAAGACGCCATGATCATGCCCCATCACGGTGGTCTTGTGGCTAAGGCACTCGGCTGGAAATCCGCGGGATCGAATCCCGGCTGTGGCGGATGCATTCAGATCATTTCGATGGAGGCGAAATGTTGAGGCCTGTGTGCTGTGCGATGTCAGTGCACGTTAAAGAACCCCAGGTGGTCCAAACTACCGGAGACCTCCACTACGGCGTCTCTCATAATCATAGTGTGCTTTTGGGACGCAAAACCTCAAAAATCAACCAGTTCCAGGATCGTATTACTTTGCCGGGTTAGCTACAGTGTCCGTATAAGTGACAGGGCGACCGATAACCAGTTGAATTTCTGGCGTTGTAAAATATAGCTGCTACGGGTGTGCAGTTCTTTAAAATAAACATAGGACGGCTCCCATTTTTAAGGCGTAAGCTACGTGGTTTTGTTACAGTGAGCGATCTTGGTAGCGATGGTGTCCGCCGCAGCCGCCGCCGCCCGGGTCAGCTTCAATGTTTAAAAAAAGCGCCATGCCTGTGCGCACTTGAACTCAGCCCAACAGGAGTGGTGCCACTACAGCGCTCACATATTCTCACCATATGGTTGAGCATTTCGTGTTCTCACCCAGGACCGTGATCTGTGACAGTGGTCATTTTATGTTGTCAGCCGCCGGCTGCGCTTTCATGAACGTGGACGAGGAAGAAGACGACGACCAAAAAGCAATGAAAAGAACAAGAAGAAGAACGAGGAGATGAAGCAGAAGACGGGAAAAAAAAGGTGATGCAGAGAAAAAAAAATCCACGCATCTCCGCGAAGTTAATCAGGCATACAATGGAAAAGAAAGAATTTCGGAGGTGGGGGCAGCGGGAATAAAGAATGTAAGAGAAAAATGATAAAGCACGCGGCAAGATCTAGCTCACGCTGCCACTGGGCTGCTTTCTTTGCGCTATTTTGATGCAAGACTTGAACGCCTCTTTCTCTATGCATTAACTTTTGCGATGTATTGTGAAGTGCTAGATGTATACATACAATACCAAATGCTGCGCATTATGTAGATGTGTAGTTCCCATCTTTGCTCTTTTACATATGCGTAAATACCTCAAATGAGCGTAAACTAGAGGCAAGATTCCGTTACGGAAAATTCGTTATATTTAGATACACAAGCCGAACCTACTGCCTGAGAATGAAAGCATGGAAGCATGCAGGTGCGGAAGCGAAGGAAGGCGTGATCTGCACAATGTGCATCCGGCTCCCGAAGTGTATTACGAAGCACTCTCCAGGATCAGCTCCACGCTGTGCTCTTAGCCATAGCAATAAAACAATGCATGAATATTCCGGAGGTGCTGAGGCAATCATGGGCGACGGCTTCCATCAGGAAATTACCTGCCGGTTGGTGTGGAGAGCATGAAGGAGGGAAGGAAAGAGCTGACGCCGTCATTTGACAACTGGCTGTTCATGCCGTGGTGGCGGGGAATGCGGAGGGAGAGGCTAATGATGTCTCTGTTTTATTATTTCTCCGCTCTCCAATATTCTTGCGGCCCACTTTCTCTAAGAGCGACCGCGAGCAGCCCCGCTTTTACGGCCACGTAGCCTGGAGCTCTCTCCGGCCTGCCACGGTGGCTACCAGGTGTCGAGATGATCATTAATCGCGCTTTTACCCAAAGTTAAGAAAAGTGTGGGGCTTCACACGCTCACTCTAGCATCTCTGGATGAAGCAGCGTGCTATGAAGGCCTGCGTCTGTTGCAGTGGTCGGCCACTAATGATGTATGCCTCATAATGCCCTTAGGATGCTGGCCCTTGTGAGCAGAAAACTGCGTTGTCGAAGCTATGTCAGACCTGTATACACCAACAGATTTCTAAAAGCCAGGTATAGCTTTGAGAGATTGTTCAGACAGTGTTGGCTAATGATCAAGGAACTCGCAATGTATTTTCCCGTTTCGGAGTGCAACAAATGAAAACAAAATAAGCAACGGCTGTGAGAGCGATTCTGGTTATTTTCCTCTTTGACAGCGTGGCGCCATGCAATCTCCATTTACCCGTTAAAAAAGGTGACTACGTCAGTCTCATGCTGTCTTGTTTAGGTCGCAGAAGCATTCGCGAGTGACGCTGGAATATGCAAATTTTGTACATGGCATCGATGAACTGCAATGATATGAAGATAAGGCGAAATTAGAATAATTCGTTATGACATTCTCAGCGACTCCTTAGTGTCATTAACAACAGTATTAACCACCTTAACAACTGTATTGATGGAGTAGACAGGCGCATAATATTCGGCATGATCTCTGGTAAACCATCGATTTCTTCTTGGTGTATCATTTGACCTAGAGTACACTTCAGTGTGACAGGAATCATAAAGAAAGCTTAGCTGTCGTCAGCTGCGCTCAGACAACAATCCCTGCTTCTTTTGCACGAGATGTATGCCGACAAAGTGCGTATTTATACTGATGGGTCCTCAAGTCTCCAGTGTTATTCCGGAGTAGTCGTTGTCCCAGCGGGAGACTCCACCGTCAGTTTTAAGAAAGACTATCTGACGACACCGACGGCTGTAGCGCTTGCTGCTCTGCGTGCAGCACTTTGTGTATTCAACGAGGGGCCATCAAGACAATATCTTCAGTGTTTCAAAGGTAGCCCTACAATCTTTGCTAGCTGCCCTGCGGTGCGGGCCATACATACGAACAACTGGTATTCGAGATCAGGTATCTTCTCCAAACGTCATATGAGACAGGTCATGTCCTAACGTTTAAGTGGCTACCCAGTCACTGCGGCGTCATGGGAAACGAGCACGCCGACAATGCCGCTTGGTCTGCACTTGAGTGCGCAATGGTTAAGACCATACTATTTTCAAGGTCCGATGTTGCTAGGAAACTTCAAGTGATTGCACAGGAGATAACGCTCTGGCTATGGAATACCCATCGCAGCCGAACCATTCAGACCTGTCGGCAACGCCACCTGTCGTACTTCCTTGCGAGACGTAGAAGACAGCGCTACCTTCATTTTCTTAATAACGTTGGTTTTACGCACAAATCCACATGATTTTAAAAAGGATATGATCAAGACCAAGGCATGAATGAAAATTTCAAAGCACATACGGCGCGCGAAGTGTGAGCGCGCCTGTAGAGGGAGATACCGGGTGTTCAAAGTGAAGCTTTATGATTTTTTTTAAATTAGGCGCTCGAAGGCACGTGAGAACCACTTGTGCAAATAAGTTAAGCGGCCAGGGGGACAGAAAGTTAGATGATAATTATCGCTGTCAGCAGCCCAATTAACTAAACTTTAATAATTAACTTTTTACTGGCTGCGGTATAAGTTGGCATGTTTATATTGAAAAAATGTAGGCAGTGGTGTTTGTACACAGTTTCAGTTGGAAGATTTTTTCCAGCACGCCTGTGCTCCGAGATATCCGGCTCCAAAGTTTAATTGTCTTTCGCATGATTACGCATGCAAGAGGGTGAGGTGCCGCGCAAAGCTCCTCCCTAAAGTGACGCATCTGTTGTGTGCGCTGTTTAGTGTGTGAAGAGGGTGGAAGCGTAGGCATAGGTGATAACAGTTACCCTTGCCCTCTCGGCCGTCGAAATCAAAAATCGAAGAACCCTTGCAACCAGTGTCGTAACACGCAACTGCAGAGCCTCTAGCGATAGTGGCAGATACTATGCCGAGATAATGGTGCGAGCGGAGAATCTGGACGCCAGTGCGCGTGC
The DNA here is from genome assembly GCA_013339685.2 of Hyalomma asiaticum. Taxonomy (NCBI): domain Eukaryota; kingdom Metazoa; phylum Arthropoda; class Arachnida; order Ixodida; family Ixodidae; genus Hyalomma; species Hyalomma asiaticum. The sequence goes on along the minus strand of CM023483.1, from coordinate 51,550,514 downwards.
GTAATAATGACTAGAGAAGCGTGCGTGGTCGTTGCCTGGGCTACGCGAATAGCGTGACTGCTGATGTCCGAGTACTGTAACTTTTATTGAAATAAAGAGCAACAACTCCGCCAATAATAACGGAAACAGTTTTATCCTTGCTAACGCATATTTCCTGCTGCTACATAAGCTTATTTCGGTCATGCACAAATCTCATCGAAACTCTTCACCTCTCAAGACGTCAATGCCCCAAAAAGTGTTCAAAATGCCTGCCTTCGGCAAAGCATGAATCGCTCTCGCGTCGACTCGATGACTCGGCGCACTACTTCTGCAGGAATACTCGCACAGACAGATGTTATTCTGTCCTTCATGTCATTAACATCGCTGGGCTCTGTTACGTAAACTCGATCTTTAACGTAGCCCCAAAAGGAAAAATTCGAGCGGAGAAAGGTCAGGAGATCTTGGTGGCCAAAACATCGCTCCTGCGCGCCCAATCCACTGTTGTGGAAAACGTCTGTCCGACCAGTTCTTCGCCCTGGTAGAAAAATGTGGTGGTGCTCCATCGTGCTGAAACCATACTTGGCTCAGGTCATTCAGGGAAAGACTGCAGACAAGGTCATCAATGACAACACCTAATATTTCTTCTGTGTACATCTTTCCGTTCAAGTTGTCCTTAAAAAAGTGAGGTCCGATGATCCTGTCCCCGAGTATGCCGCACCACACATCCACACTCCAGCGAACTTGATGCTTGTGCTGCCTCAGCCAGTGTGGGTTTTCTTGTGCCCAATAATGGGCGTTGTGAAGATTAATACTTCTATTTCGGCAAAACCGAGCGTCATCAGTCCAAATTATTCTGTGCAAAAAGTCATTTTCTTGATCAGTTTTGATGAGGCCCCAATTGCAGAAGTCAACTCACCTTTCAAAGTCCGCCTCATTTAGGTCCCGATGAAGGTAAACGTGACATGGATGGAACTTGTGCTTTCTTAGAACATTTGTGATTGTTCCGACGCTGCGACCGCACTTACCGGCAATCTGTCGGATGCTGCGCTCTGGCATCGAGGTTACGCACGCGACAACGTCGATTTCAAAGTCTTCATCGACGATTGCCTTCGTGGTCCGTCTTGGAAGGTGGACGGAGCCTGTTGTGCAAAAGCGTCGAAAAAGGTTTAAGAAAGTGGGCTTTGTGGGAAGGGGACGCTGTGTGTGGCGAGACGCGTAAAGCTCCATTGCTAACGAAACGTTGCCATTCATTTCAGCCATTGCAAGCACCACGTCTACTTTTTCTTTGGTAGAATACCTCACGCCAGAAGCAGCCATATTAGCTCGAAAGGACTGCACGTGGATTTCCTTGGTAGACCTTCAATGCAGAGACGCTGTGCTACCGGAGGCACCCTAGTACAGGACGGTCAAGCTAACGCGTTCACAAGAAGATGTCTCCGTGTGATCTAAAGTCACGAAAAAACGTCGCGAAAAATGGTCTCCTGTTATCGCGTTCATCAGGATCACGCGTAAGGCTCATGGCGCACCGCGCTGTCAATTTTGATTTCGACGGCCGAGAGGGCAAGGGTAACTGTTATCACCTATGCCTATGCTTCCACCCTCTTCACACACTAAACAGTGCACACAACAGATGCGTCACTTTAGGGAGGAGCTTTGCGCGGACCCTCACCCTCTTGCATGCGTAATCATGCGAAAGACAATTTTTTTTTTTAAGAAGAAGAAGATCTTTATTAACAGTAAGCATGTTTTACAGCTCACTGCAGGAGCAGGGGCTAAAGGCAATCAAGCCTGACAAAGGCCCCTGTCCCTCCGCAGTTTGTAACAGTGCACAGTATTCTATTACAATATATAAACAACAGGAATTTGAAATCTAGGAAGCAACTTGCACTCCTAAAAAAATCCAGTCATACATACACAAAGAAAATTTACATAGCGTAACCTACCTAAACAGAAGTTACATACACGAAAACATAATACAGCGACGCAAAAATAAGATACATAAATGAGAAACGTGAAAAGCATGGCGATATATTACAAGTTCAGTGAAATTTATATGTGACTAAGAAGATGGTTGAGACATGAAAGGGCACCAGTTAATGTCCGTAATGTATACATGTGGTTATTAATAAGTTCACCACTTGTTTTTTGAAGGCAGCCCTACCAGATTCGAAATTTATTCTGTCTGCTAGAATATTCAAAATATGAGGCACCTGGTATTCAGCACTTTCTTTTCCGTAAGTAGTTCGTAATTTAGGTGTTCGCTTTTTATGTTCTCGTAAGATGTAGTAAGGTCTTTCGGTGCAGGCTTGTTCATACAGTTTATTTTGTTGAATTATTTGAAGCAAATTATAATAGTAGAGCTGGTCAACCCTAAGCATGGAATGTTTTATGAACAGTGGAGCAGTTGGCAGATCTTGCAAGTTTCCCCTGTACTTCTCAAAACAGCGCAATATTTTCTTTTGCATAGTAATGAGTTTAAGGTAATTTCTTTGCGATGTCGTTCCCCAGACTGATATGCCATATGCTACCTTAGAATGAAATAGTGCATAATACATACTTATTTTGATCCTCAATGGCATTACGTTTATTGTTTTGTAAAAGCAACCAAGTATACGCGCTAAGGCCGTAGTCAGGTGATCCACATGTGTGTTCCAGCTTAATTCTTCTTGAAACCACACGCCAAGAAACTTCTGCTCTCTTACGCGTGCAATAGGGTTGCTTTCGAATATCAAACTTATTTCATATATAGGTTTATTTACAGGTCGAAATAACATATAGGTTGTTTTCTTCGCATTCAAACGCAGCCTATTTTGTTTTAGCCAAATTGAAAGATGCTCTAAGTAGTTATTTGCGCTGGTCTCAAGTGATATCAAATTGTCTGATGCAAAAACACATTCGTGTCGTCGGCATACATAATAAGTTCAGGGGAGTCGGGTATTTCAACAATATCATTTATGTAGACAAGAAACAACAGTGGACCTAGTATTGACCCTTGGGGGACTCCTTGGTTTAACTTTATCTTCGTAGACATTGTGCTATTAATTTGAACGAATTGATAACAATCTTTAAGGTAACTTTTGAAGAGATCTAGTGCAACTCCACGCACTCCATACCTCGACAGCTTATCAATTAATATTTGGAATTGTATCGAGTCGAATGCTTTTTGAAGATCAAGAAACAGTCCAAGAGTGTATTGTTTTCTTTCAATATTGTGAATTATCTTATCTTTAATGTACAGTAAAGCTTGTTCTGTCGACTTATTTTTTTGAAACCCATACTGACACTTTGTTATTATTTGATGTTTGTCAAGAAAAGACGCAAGTCTATCGTGAATTACCCCTTCAAAAATTTTTGATATTGTTGGAAGCACGGATATCGGTCGGTAGTTCGCTAGAGTGTTGGTATCACCACCTTTATGTACTGCAGTGATTTTGGCCAGTTTTAGCTGTTCCGGAAATATGCCGCTGGTAAGGGTGAGGTTGATAATAAAAGTCAATACATCACATATCAACGGCGATATCAATTTCAGCTCAGCAGAACCTATTTCATCAACCCCTGGTGAAACATTATTTTTGAGCTTTCTAATGAGGTTTCCTACTTCAACTGGATCTGTGGGCGCCATAAATATAGAGGAAGTAACGATAGCCTTATCAGTAGTATAGGCACTTTCAGTATTTGCATCAGTTGTAATGTAGGAGCCTGCGTTGATGAAGTGTTCGTTCATGGCGTTTGCCAACCTTTCACCGCTGAGCGTTTCGCCATTAATTGTTAGGTCTTGAATTTTAGGGCACTTCTTGGTCCTATTTGTTAGCCCATTTATAACCTCCCATAATTTCCTCTGATAATTGTATACCCTTTCAAATACTAATTCATAATACATTCTTTTGGCCTTCCTTATGTCAGAGGTTAAAACATTTCTGTATGTTTTGTACTTAGCAAGAGCATCCGTCTTTCGCGAGCGTACGAAATCGTGGTATAACTTGTTCTTTACTCGTATACGCCGGTAAAGGTCAGAATTTATCCAGGGCTTCCTGCATTTTTTATTGTTATGATGTGATGATTTCTGAACTGGAAATGATGCATCGTAACTAGCTCGCAAAAGCCGCAGGAAGGTATTATAAGCTTCATCGGGGTTTTCTTGCCTATAAACCATGCTCCAATCTAGGTTTTGCACTGATTTAACAAACTTTTCTTGAGTTTTGATATTTTTTATACGGCGAAAAAACGTCTCAGTTTTTGGTATGCCTAAAAGAGGAGTAGATGGTGCAACAAAAAAGACGGGCATGTGATCGCTTATGTCGTGTGAAAGAACTCCGGTTTCTATGGTCTGCAAATCTATATTTGAGGCACATATATCAAGCAGCGTGGCGCTCTTTGTTGTTACCCTGGTAGGCAAAGTTATGAAGTTTGCACTTCCATATGTAATTAAGAGTGTTTCAAATTCTTTCGCATAAGAATCGTTGGAACAAAGATCAATATTTATGTCGCCCATAATTATACAAGGAATAGTCCAGAGAGCAGTTGACGATAAGACGGTGTCAAGGAACTGAATGAACTTTCTCTTGTGGCCATGTGGTGGCCTATACACACCAATTACTAAAAACTTGCCGATACACATGGTCATGCATTCAATGTCATCATTCATGGCAGAGTACTTATCAAGCAATTCATATGAAAGCGCATCCTTAAAATAAATAGCAAGACCTCCACCTTTTTGTTTTTCGCGGCATAAGATTTCATTACGATAACCCGGAAAGTACGGTGCATCTTCTTTATGAGTAATCCATGTCTCTGAGAACACCAGTACATCAAATTCTATTGATAAGGACCGTAAAAAAACACTAATGTCGTCGACTTTGCTTTTAATACTTCTACAATTTATGTGTAACGCAGAAAACAAGTTTTTTCTAGAGCGAAATTCGGTATTAAAATCGGCAACACTATAATATTTGCGATTGCTGACAGAATTAGCCATTAGAGCAATGTTTTCTATTTATCATTGCACTTTCTATATTTAATTTCCAATTCTAGTCAGACTCGCCTCATCCGAAATGTGTATCGCTCGGGAACCTTCATCTTTGCGTGCTAACACTTTGCCACCAGATGTCCAGACAAATTTCCAACCAGTTTCTTTTTTTTTTCTGTATTGCCGCCGCCAGCAAAGCCTTGCCCCTTTGTGTCAAATGCTCATTTACAAAAAGAGGCGTTTTCTTTTCGTCTCCAAGCAAAGAACTATCCAACCTTTTCTTTCTACACTTCGCTAGAAGGTCGTCACGTCTTGTTCTTTTAACAAATCGGACGATTATATTCTGCACACCAGGTTTAGGAGTGCGAACCCAGTGGCATGTGTCGATGTCATTGAAATCAACCGTCATGCCGACGGCCTCGCTTATCTTTGTAACAACAGCCACTGGATCATTCCCCACCGGTGCACCTTTTATCTCCAGATTATTTAGACGCTGATATTGCTCGAGCTCGTCGCATCTTTGGGATAGTCTTTTATTTTCTGCTTTTAGTTCTGCGTTTAGCCTGATGAGCTCTTGTATTTCAGCTCGCATATTCCTGATGTCGGTGGCTGCATCTTTCACGTCACTGCAAGTTTCAGAGCAAAACGTTATGCTGTCTTTAATTTCCCGCATTTCAAGCCTGAGCTCTCGTTTGAAGTTTTCAAATGCTTTTGACAGCTCTCTAACGTCCGCAGCGTCCTTTTCTACATCTTTCCCGCCGCTCTTTGCAGAATCTTTCCCCATTTTCAATACAAATACAAATACACTTCACGCTGTGTTCGGCAGCAGTGCACAACAACAGGAGAAAATTAAAAGCAAGTGACACCAATTCTCACCTGCAAAAGCAGAAGCTGTGTTACGAGTTGTACGGTTTGTGCACTGCCGCCGAACTGCGTGGCCAGCTCGGTGAAGCCGTCCTTTTATGCGTTTTCCACAGTCAGCTGGCCTTGCGGCCACACGACGATCCAAGCGCAGGCGCAGGCGCAGGCGCAGGGCCACGACGACCAGCGTTGCAGCGAAGCGTCGGTGTACGAAGATGATAGCGACGGTCTTCGTGGGCCACGCCAAGAGCGACGAGCTGCAAAAGCAGAAGCTGTGTTACGAGTTGTACGGTTTGTGCACTGCCGCCGAACTTTGGAGCCGAATATCTCGGAGCACAGGCGTGCTAGAAAAAGTCTTCCAACTGAAACTGTGTACAAACACCATTGCCTACATTTTTTCAATATAAACATGCCAACTTACCGCAGTGAGTAAAAAGTTAATTATTAAATTTTTGTTAATTGGGCTGCTGACAGCGATAATTATCATCTAACTTTCTGTCCCCCTGGCCGCTTAACTTATTTGCACAAGTGGTTCTCACGTGCCTTCGAGCGCCTAAATTTAAAAAAATCATAAAGCTTAACTTTGAACACCCGGTATAATAGGCTAGATTGCTAAATTATCGATTACGACAATTACAATACATTAAAAATTTCTGCGTGTGATGTAAGCTTTTCTAAGAACCGTAAATGGTAGCTTTATTCACAGCTGCAGCTTATATCGTTAGCCTCCTATACATTCCCTATAGCACTGAAGCTCCGGGTTTTCATGTGACCGTTCCTTTCCCGGTCCGTGTGCTGCTTCCCTTGCTCCGGTATCGAAGATTGCTCGCATGAATGACCATGGGTGGTGCTTTCTTTGGCGTCTGCTGCTCGTTTGCGCAGATGTCGCGCTCGTCGGTTCCCAGTACCATTGTTAGCCTCGTGCCTTTACTGAATGCCTTGGCTCTCGTTGATTTTGTGCTGTCTTTTCTGGTAACTCCTGATGTCAAAGGGGCTGTTGCCTCGAGGTATAACGAGAAATCGTTGGCAGCTTCTTTCTGCGGATGGTGACTGCGTTTCTTTATGCTTGAAGTGAAAGCACCTTGTTTATGTTGTTATTGAACGCGAACTGCACCCAGATGATTCCTTCAGTTTCTCTTTTTTTTTTCTTCCCAACCTTCTCTTACTTCTATTGTTACATGCCTTTGACAAACGCATTAACATTTGCTACATAAAGCAAAACGAGTCTCTTTATGACTTGGAGAAAACGAAGTAACACGGATGCAACCTTGCAGTCAGTACTGTATAATGGGTACTGTATCAATGTATGTATTGTACTTATTGCAGTCAGCACTGTAAGCAATCTTCTGCTTCAATGCGTGGTACTAACTGCGTCTGGGAAATTGTTTTGTTGAGTAGAGTACATCGGTAGAAATCTTGTGCTCTGTTTTGATTTCATTAATCGGAGCAGGTAGCTACAAGTAACGAGTTTCGTGTAGGAGCTAGTACTTCCCATTATGTTATATAGCCCATGACAGATGTTACCAAGAGTAATAAGTCGCACACGTTGTGAAGGAGATTAACTAGTAAATATCAGGCAGATCCCACGCATCGTGGCAATCGAATTAATGCGAAGCTGCCAGCAAGCAAGTTGTTTATGCTGAATTCCTTGGCATTCAAGCATGTGTTGCGAGCACGACAACGTCTTCGTGTAAATCGAGCAGTTGTATGCGTAAAGTGGGTTTACGAGGCATGTACACAGCCCTGCGGCGACTAAAGGGTAATGGCACATCGTCGGCATTCACGTTAGTGTATAAATGTCTGTAATGTAGAATCACACGCTTCGTCACGCTGGGGCGCGGTCGGAAAGATTTGTTCGTAACAGCACGCGTTCGCTCGCTGCTGCGTCACGGATTGGGGCGCGGTTTTCGTTGTGCGCGGGGCGGACGTAGGGCTGTTGAGGGCGGCGCTCGTTTCCAGGATTGGTTGCTTTCCTTTGAGTGGATACTGCATTTTTGATAGGGCGGCCCATGAAATATGAGGTGAATATCGGCAAGCGGTGAAAATGTCACATGTAGACTAGCACATATTTTGTGTTTTCTTTTCGACAATATACGCTACAAAACGAAATGTTTTTCTCCTTATAATAAATGAGACTGTTTTATGAAAACAAAGAACTTCTTTGCGATTTAAGCATTCTAGCTGCACAGAAAACGTGCTCATGCAAAAACATGGCTGCGTCCCGCGGCTTACCACGTAAGCGTGGCCCAGGCCAATGACGTGCAGCGAAAACAGACCAAAATAGAACGGCGTTCGCAAACAGTGGTCTCGGATGTCGTTCCTTATGTGCACATCATAAGCGTCATTTGTGCAAGTATTCCTGCAGTGTGGAGCTTAGCTGCACAAAAGCATGTCGAGTGATAGTAGCACACGCGCGTTGTCCCTTACATTATTACGAGAGACCTTAACACACGCTAGAAACGCAATTGACGTTAAAATGGCGCCGCCGCAACTGCTAATGCAATGGCTTTGTTTACGGTATGTACTCCCACCCGATGAGTCGACGAGTGGTAGCATGCTTGTTCGCCACGTTGGCGACCCGGGTTCGACTGCTGTCCTCCTAATGCATAGGAGGTTGCCTCCGGTTGTTTACAGCGCACTCATCTCTCTCCGCTTGATATGTCAACATTTCAGCAGAAAGGTAGAGCAAACGGCCTGTCTTTTCTCTGTTTAACGCACGGAAAGTCTGCTCTGATAAAACATTCAAGAGCTGTTTTGGCGGCTCATTAAGTAAGCTGAAATGTGAATATTTAATCACCTGTGGCGCGTACTCGCCAATCCCGGCCCCAGCCTTTACACGTATGAGCCACACGTGATTTCATTATATTTAATCATGACGTGCATGGCGACTATATAACTTTAGCGACGTCCGGATGAATTATTCGTGTCCTCCATGCATTCATACTCTACCATGAAAATTTTGGCGTGTATCAAGTGATCGAGGCTACTAGGAGATCACCGCCTGCAAGCGGCTGGGCGGGCGGGCGGGCGGGCGGACAGACAGACAGACAGACAGACAGACAGACAGACAGACAGACAGACAGACAGACAGACAGACAGACAGACAGACAGACGGACAGACGGACAGACGGACAGACGGACAGACAGACAGACAGACGGACGGACGGACGGATGGATGGATGGATGGATGGATAGATGGATAGATAGATAGATAGATCGTCAAAGTTCCTTAAGTTCGCCAAGAAATTCTTCGTGTTAAAAGGAACACGATGCACATCTGGAAGATTCATCTCGGCTCGAAATCGACAAAACTCAGGATTTCATGACATTGTATGCAATAGAAGTATTTTTGCTTACGTTATCGATCAATATAGCTTCACCTGCTGCTATTTTATTTTGTGTCTGTTTTAAACATGTCGTAGTTCCCTTTGATATAGAAGGAACAGAGGTTTTCAGCTGATGCAGTATTAACTGGCAATTCTATACGAAATGTAATAGGAGCATAAATTCATAGTCGAATAATCCCATTAACAATGGAACTGGGGTTTGAGGCAAGGAATTTCCGGATGCAAATGGGCGGCGTCTTCAAATACAGCACACAACACACGTGCGGTTATTTTTCAGTTTTATGAAGTGATAAGCGAAAGAAAACACCTAAAATGGGAATCGCTGCCCAAGCCTTTTATTTCTGGTAGCCATCTGTTTCACTTTTGGACAATCCTGATGGCCTATCGTCGCTTTGTTTCTGCCGCGCTCGAACCGGGATTGAAACAATGCCGAGTCCGCTCGTGATTGATAAGACCCGTAGAAAGATTCTGGAGATGATCATGGATTCCGCCGCCTAAACTACTGGCAAGTAAGCCACTCCAATTCAAGAGGTGGTCCAAAAAGTGGAACGCCAATCGAAACAGCAATGCTATTTTTCGCAGTGCAAGGTATCACTACTAAGCCACCACAGTCAGTTGTAAAAATGTCAAAGGGACGCCGACGAAATAGCCCCAAATCTGAATCGATGAGCGGCACTACTAGGAAGCTGACTGAGCTAGCCGCTCCTAATTAGGCAAACTCGGTTGCCCTTACATAGATATTTCTTTCGATTGTGGACCTGACCTTTGCGTGGACTTGCTCGCCCCTAATTAAGCGGCGCATATGGCGAGTACGGAGATCACCGAAGCTTAATGCATTGCTTCTGCGTACAGCGGCTCGCGCTCAGTTGCAGTCCGTGCTCGATCGATTACAAAGTAATGCCGTTGTACTAATTGGAAAGAGGCAAATACTTTATTTTATAGAGAGGACAGAGAAGTTACTGAAAGAAAAGCAAGCCAGCGGAAAAACCAATGTCGACATTACTAGCACGCGGCCACTTTACCGGAAAGGCTCTTGTAGCAGAACCTGAGTTCTAGTCGTGCAGGTATAATTGAACTGGCATGGCTACTTAAAGGGAAATAAAGAGGGTTATTGAGTAGTTTTGTTAAATTACGCTTCGGTCATTATCTGTCTTCCTTCATTTTATTCCCTATTTTCCGGCTCCTTGTGTAAGGCAGCAAAACGGACATGAGGTTGGTTAACCTCCGCACCTTTCCCTTTCCTTGTTTCTCTTTCTCAGTTGTGCACACATCTAAACTCCAGCTATAAATAAGTGTTTGGGTCGCCTTGCGCAGATTTGGGCAAATGTGAAACGGTTACGCTCCGCATTACTCTGCGTGGAATTAAACGCGTATATTTGACAGAAATATGTCTGGTTGGGTATGATAATATGAGGGGGGGGGGGGGAGGCGCTAGAGAGCAAGGTTTATATACGAGCATTTCTTTTGTTTGTAGCTGGAACACGTGGCGAAGTCCGTTGAAATAGGCACTCGTCAGTGCACCCGCAGACCTTTCTGTGTTTCCAGGTGTCGCCTGGACGAGCCAGGTTTCAACAAAGAGCCGCTAGCGGGGGTAGGTCTCCACGTCAACGACCTTGGACTTGTTGAACAACAAGGTGCACGACCGCCGCATCTCGTTTGTAGCTTTGTGTCAAAAGAGCATTGCGAGCGTACGCGACTAATATCCGCAGCGTTAAACACTCGGTATAGTGGTGGCACATGCCCATGCTATGCCTACTAATTCTACTTTCAGGGGATATAATTCCTATCAGAGTAATACCTTCCATCATTACTGCAAATGGTCTTGTCCTTAGGCCTTTTGGTTTTATGTGTTCGGGGGATGTGTATATATTTGCCAAATGAAAAAAAAAAAGGGAATTTCGGTAGGTTCGTCACCTGAACCTTTCTGTTCTTTTCTGCGCTATTTCTCATGAAATAAACTTGTTCAGTCTCAAAGGACGTGGCGCATACTAAGAGGCAGCCGCTGACGGCTTTCTTCGTGCCATGCTACCGAACGCCTCTATCGCGCCTCTCATTACGTCACTGGTGCCGGTGTGAAAAGGAAGAAGACGGCGCCTGGTGAACGTCAAAGGCTACCTGCTCGTTTCCAGTCACTGGATGTGTCTGCTTTGTGTCCCGATAGCTCTGTTTCTTCTTCGTCGAGACTTTATTATGCCCTGCCTCCCTTCTCTTTGGCAATTGGGGCTATTCACTCATCAAAAAAAAAAAAAAAAAGACCCGTGGAAACAAAGCTCGTTTGTGCCAATTGATCCCGGTGGAAGTAAACAGGAAGGGAGAAACACCTGCCGGTAGTGAACAACCATGGGAAGGGTCGGCCTTTGTGGAAGAGTCCAATTAAGTTAACGCGCTTTTTACTGCCACGTTTTCCTCAGCCTACCTAGTCTGCTCTTTGGTGGTTCTCACTTGCGACCGAAAATAATGAGTGCGTAAAGGAAAGGCCCTCAGCACTGTGTTTTATGACCTGCAAGTTGCAGAAGATTTGTTGTTGTAATCTGTGGGTGCTCTAGGTTTTTCTCTTTGTCTCCACCTTGTCTCCTCTGTAATATGTCACAATATATATTGCTCAAGGTCACCAAAATTGTCGCACGAAATGCTTTCATATGTTCCGATTCACATGAAGTTAATCAGTGCGGTCTTTGTCAACATCACTTACCACCAACCGTAGTGGAATTTCTGGGAAGGTCGTAACACACAGGGATGCGTAATATTATTTTCGGGATCCTGTAGTATTTCTTAAGCAGATGCGACTTTCCAGTAACTTTTCACCGTTTGAATAAGAGCTTAGGAGATGGTCAAAGCTTCAAATGAACGCCATGCCTAGTTTAGTAATTTAAAAGCAGAAACTTTTCATTTAGTTGCGACTTGGTCAACTCGGAGACAAATTCAAGGCAAGTCAAATTATTATCAGCGCGTGTGCTGTCTTTTGATTCGAAAGGCCCAGGTGTGGCTTTTAGCAACGTATACATCTGTTCGAGCAGTTCCAGCAAACACAGCGCCGAAGCAAAACGTGAGAGGATATCCTGTAGGCGATCTCGTTTAAGCTTCGACTGGAAACTTGAAGTTGAAGCAACGTTTTTACCCCACCGAACGGCGTATTTTTTATTTATTTATTTTGAATTCTGACTAGCCCAACTCTGAAGGTTGCACTGCCGTGGCTAAGCAATTTGATGTCTGAGTATCAGAATATGGCGCCGCCGTCACCGCAGCCTGCAATGCTCTTTTACTTTTAAGCAATCTTTTTTCAAACGAGTCCGTTGTATACATCGTAAGAAACATATCAAGGGTTACTATGGCCAATTTTTAATACCTTCATTGTCTAGTGGCCTACGGTGAATATTGAAATTCAGCCGCAGGCAACACGATTACTGGTGATACTGACTGAAAAGGGGCCCTGCAAAACCTTTTTGAACGCAGCTTGGAAAAGCTGCCTATCTTTAGGGGAGGCTTCTGTGAACATGTCAGCTAAATATTATTGTTCTGCGGGCAGCAGGAATTTCGCAATTGGGTTTTACGACGCAGCTGGAAAACGCCCGCTCGTCCAAAAATAACTCGCAGGGCACGACTCGTGAAGCACGACTAGTGTTGGCCGATTCGGGGACGCATCTAGCGCGGACTCCGTGGTCCGCCGCCATGTTCCTGCAGTGACTGTGGCGGCACCATGGCAGCACGCATGTCGCCATTGCGGAAGCACGTATATGTTTGAAGAAAAGAGCGAGAGAGAGAGAGAGAGAGAGAGAGAGAAGAGAGAAAATAATCGTCATGACGCACGCTAGCATTGCTTCTTGCCCCATGTTTATCCTTCCCACCCCTCCCGCTGTCGAGGATCCACCGCGCTCGTCGGAACGAAAGGAGAGTGAACGCGCTCGGATGACGGAACCACCCGCAATGTTTACATTATGTAAGTCCGCTAACACGTAAGGTATTCGAAAAGATTTTGCTGCGGGCGATTTGTGAGACAAGGAGCTCCTTTAGTAATGTCCCTCGAGGATTACTTGAGAAAACGCTGCAGATCCCTTTAAAGAGATAGGCTATGACGCCGCGAAAACGTCGGTAAATACGAGAAATCATGCTCTTTATACGAATCCTTCCAGATGCTGCAAAACATAGTTATTGTCATGCAGAAAGACAAAGAGTGCTTTGTTTTTATTGTTGTGGTTGTGCTGGTAAATTTACGAAGTATTCCCCTCAGTTGCGTTTGGGGAATTCTACTACATTTGCTCTCGCAGGATAGTTAAAAAACAGATGACAAACCAGGAAGCTGTAGGGAGTTTATCAGCATGTATGACGCTTGTGGTTCATTGGGCCCGTTCACTATAATAAAGGCAGAATGCACGCACACCTGCAGTGAAAAGCTTAGCAGACGGCGCTAGAGTGGTGATGTTGACAAACGTATGTATGTATGTATGTATGTATGTATGTATGTATGTATGTATGTATGTATGTATGTATGTATGTATGTATGTATGTATGTATGTATGTATGTATGTATGTATGTATGTATGTATGTATGTACAGTCACGAGCAAAAGTTTGGATACCATGGCACCAAAAGAAACTTTAAATTCCGAGTAGCACAGCTCTACAACATGGAATCGCACCACTGCATTACATTGGTCGAACAAGTGCACCTAGGCTGAACCACTTGATTTAAGCCAACTTACTCGGACTGCAAAGAAAGATAGCTGTTTGTGGCACCTATTGGTCTCCAAACTTTTGCTCGCGACTGTACGTGACATTTTTCAGCGATCACGGTGGAGAAAGTATCGCTGGGTCTTCGTTTGTGAAGGCGCTTTAGGGCTGGTGCCTGTACGCGTACCTGTCCATGCGATCAAGCAGGGCTAAAGAAAGCATGCAGCATTTGTAAAAATGCACCACAGTTTCAAGGCATTCGATGCGAAAAGTGCTTCGCTCGGACTGCTACATTCACTGGACTTTCCTGTTCCGTTCGCGGCCTCTAGTGGTCTCTGATAGCGCTTCTTCAGTCTTTTTCTGTCTGCAAAAGCCAACAATGGCAGTAATGGCGGGCGGAAGCCGCCCGTTATGTGAGCTTAGAAGACTCGGGAGAACCAAACATGCAATTGAACGCAACCGTCTAAAGGCCGGACGCATTATTTTCTAGTGTAAATTATCATTTCCTGGTGGCACAAAATCGAGAGTCATATTGTATAGTGGATTTAACGGATGAAATGACAACTTCTTGAAAAACACCCAGATTTCAGTATTGAAGGGCGACACAACTTTTTTTTTTCTTCTTTTTCGGTCGCTCATCTCGTTTCTCAATGCAGCCTATGAAAGGGGATACGTGCAGGCATGTCGGGTGGCTCAGAGTTTCTCTAATGAGTTCCAACAGGCTAGCCCTGATTAATGGTGTAAGACAGACCATTTGGGCACGTACCGAGCTATTTGTCCCACTCCCGCGCACTCCCGCCCCGAACTACTCGCAACAGTTGTGCACGAGCCCTACTCGAATGTCTTGAAGGCCTCATTTCGTGGCTTTAATACTGGTGAAATATGACGCGCCACCGTCTTACACTGGCACCAAGGAATGTGCTATCGCCGTACTAATAAAATATGATCGAGGTGGGGTGACCCGGCGCCGGCATCTTTTTCTCACATGACGACTAGAAGCTTAAATGTCTCGGCCTAAGTGTACAAGCCAATCCTTGATTGAAAAGTACGAGTTGGTATTCCCACAAAAGAATATACATTGAAAAGACATGCTGAGCAGAAATAAGAGAGGCAGATAAACCACTCTTTATGATTGCGTCGCCGTACGTTCACTGTCGTGAGATGACACAAAGACTCAAGCAGGATGTGCTTCGGGCATAAAATGGAATGTATGCGCCCGTATGCGTTTATTGAAAATATTCAGGCTTTGGTTCCCTAGTGGATACTGCTAGAAAGAACTTGTAGCATGCGAAGGCGACTATAAATTCTGTCATAAAAAGTAGGCCCACATTCAAAGAAGCGTTTTACGCTAAAGATGTGCCTATAAAGGCATACTTCAGCGGATCATGATGCTGGACATGTCAATTCGAAAGTGAGAAAAAGAAGTGACGAAACAGAAGTTTCGTGAATTCGGACCTTGAAGATCTCGTTTCACAGTTTAAGGCAAGCCGAAGGTGAATCGTCATTTCTCGTCATACATGGTGCGTCATCATAAGTTCGACACATATATGTATTTCTAGATGCAAGAAAAGGTACCTGGCCGTGTGTCGTTGTAATCCCAATAAATGCCTTCAGGTTTCTCGATGTAAACGAGATTAAAGTTGGAAAAAAAAATGTTAAGGGTTATTCGAGATACGCTGACCACAAGAAAACGTCTTGACTTTTTCAGTATCATATGCTGATCATCTGCGGCGATAATTATTCTAATACGCCACGAAATATCATTTACAAAAATTCAATGCGCAAAACTCTGTCTGTGTCATGACTCGAGAGGTGGCTGGCGAAATCAATTGAGCTCCCTCTTTCACTCTAGTCAAATGCTTCGCCTTGGATTTTTTTTATAGTCGCAGAAGACGACAAGCACGGCACTTCTCTGAGTAGAATAACTCTTTAAATGAAACTCAGCGAATGCTTAAAGAATAGCCACGAATGTAACAACTGATATGGTGAGCATCATTCAGCGGTTGACTGATAGAGCGCTTCGAGGTTGAACTCTGTCTTAATAAAGTGTCAGAGCGAGACGCTTTCAAGAACTGTCGCCTATGATGGTCATGCACGTTCACTGACACACTATGCGCACTCTGCGCATTGCCTGTCACACTTGACTGGGTTTACCTGAGAGTAACATATGGTGCTAACACGTAGGACATGATATCTGGTATGGTAAGAATACGACGTCAACAATCATACGAATACATATATTTCCCACACGGTAACACAGCTGGCAGACGCATGGATAGAGCTCAGTGTAATTGATTTTTTTTTCACTTCTTGAACAGAACGCCCAAATGGCATCAAGTAAAAAAAAAAGGAAAGCAGACTTATGCACGCCGTTGGAATTTCCTTGATGAGCTGAGCTCGTTTCACTTAGGCATGTGATGAAAGCACTCATTACGTTGGCAGCACGCATACAAGCATTGATAATTGTTGCGAGGGGCTCTCCTAGGGAGGTTGTAATTAACTTGCGCAAGAGCAGCGCACTTCTGGAAACATTAGTTGCGTCATGTGTGAGTGCCAGTCGCACACAGCCGTGGTCTTGTATCTATCCAAGGTTGCCTAAGGAAGCTGACTTGGCGTAAGCAAACTAATTAGAAGTTTCAAAGTAAAGCAAAACATTTCGAAATAATTGATTTCAGTTACATTTTATAGCTTGTGGTTGACATTCAGCTGACGCAACCTCGACGCTTAATGCAAAAAAAAAAAAACGAAAATGCCGTCACATGAGTGCAGCAAGAACCTCCTACATGAGGTTTTCGAAACGCTTTGAAGTCGAGGAAGAAAGTTCTTACCAGAATTTTTCTTTTTGTCCATGATGTAACAAATTTTCAAGGCAGAGAAAATGGAAGAATCATTTCTTCAATTAGCCAAGCACGAACTTTAACAGCCGTTGTGTCACTTGGTGCGGGGTCACTGAGGTTATGCCTCAGATATGCTTTTCGTGCAAGTATAATGGACATTTAAAAAAAAATTATTCACTGTTATAAATGTTCTGTCCAAATAATGCCATTCATTTTGTTCTTTTATACATTGCTTTTTTGTTCGCAAGTAGGTTACTGCAATCGTATTAAACGAAATGGTAAAGCTAGGTTCATCTTCGTGAGCCACTGTTGAAGAGCACGAACGCGGACGAAATATGTAAGTCATGTTTATCAGGAATAAAAGCAAACAAACAAACAAACAGACAAACAGACAAACCAACAAACAATAAAATACATTAACGCTCACGTGGACGTTCAGTCGGAATAACAGTTAACAGATCCCATCACATCCAGTGCACGCTTGAGCACCAGTCAGTCATTTCGTTCGTGAATGGAGAGGTACTGCTTGCTTCAATTCAGCGGAATAATTATGAACTTAATCAAACAGCAGGATTTCATGGCCGATAACTGGTCTTCAAGATCGCCTTGACGATGGTTGAGGGGTCAATCCTCAAAAAAAAAATAACAGACATAAAGAAGATGAGAAGAAACAAAGAGATAAATAAATACAGGTACGTTAGCAATAGTAATTACAGACTTCCTGTCTTGCTCCGAAACAAAGGTAAATGAAAGCAGAGGGCTAGTACATTCGTTTAGAAAAGCATTGAACGATAGCTATATATTACACAATTACAAAAATCGATGAACAAATCGCAAAATACGATTTAGAACAGGGAATGTCGCAGGAGCCAACGTTTCGACAAGCGGACTTGTCTTCGTCAGGGCGAACTCTGTACAGCTGCTTCTTTGGTGGAACTACAAAAGTAAGTTTCGAAACTCTGGCAATACAGCGCAAACTACGTGAAACAAGGAGGAACATTCAGCACACTGCTGAAAGGCCTTTCTTATTATGCCCTCTCTAAAAGAGAACAGCGCCACACACGGGCCCGTGTGTTCAGTGTGGCTTTGTCCCCATGCAGCTCCCTACAAGCTTTGAGCGCTGACGTGCTACGCAACCCTTAAATTACGTAAAGGGTCCCCCCCAACGACGATGTACGTAAAACACCTTCGAAAATAAGGAGGGTGGAGCATACGTTGCGTACTAGCAAGTGCGCTCAGTCGATGTTTAAATTACTCCATGACACAACACACAACATTATCCCAGTAAATTCCATCTACAACCAAGGCCTATGTCTCCAGTGTAAATCTGGTTTAATGAAAAAAAAAATGCTCTACAAGCTCTGGAAGGACTACAGGCCACTTTAATAAAATACACGCAAACCAGAAAAACGGCAAATTAATAAATGTCGAACTAATTATGGCAAACACATGCTGCGGTTTACGCTACCAACATTGCTAAATACAATTAATAAAAGCAGCTTTTTAACAACACACAAATTTCATTTAACGACCTACGGAGAGTGTTTGTCACAACGTCCCTGCCACGAGCTTGTTTTCACATCATCATCTTGTATTTGTTTCGTTCTTTGTTGTCCTTTTTGCAAGTCTTGTTTTTTTAACAGTTCCTTTATGTTTTATGTGCAAACATACCTTCTTTTTCTTGCAAATGAGCCATATTTCAGTGTTATGGTTTGTAACCTCCGTTTGGTTTTTAACATGCGTGTAGGGTGGCCAGGACGGACACCCTCGAGCTGTTTCATCAGCCCTTTCCCCCGGTCTCCTGCAACATTTCTTTATTGTTGCAAATAAAATGAATGATGAATGAATGAATGTCACATCAATAATTAACAAGCTTACTGGGTAATGAGGGCTGTGCATGATCGTTTGGCGTGGAGCCCAGACGGCCGGATGTAAAGCCTCAAACTCGCGCTAACTCACCGCGGTGGTATAGTGGCTATGGCAGTTGTCCCGAAGGGCGCGGGATCGCCCAGTCCGCTGGCGGTGGCCTCGCTCCTATGGAGGCAAAATTCTAGAGGCCCATGTTCTGTGCGATGCCAGCACAAGTTAAAGAGCCCCAGTTGGTGGAAATTTCCGGAGCGCTCCACTATATACGACTTCTCTTATAACCACATCATGGTCTTGGTTGTGACGTAAAACCTTAGAAATTATTATTATTATTATTATTATTATTATTATTATTATTATTATTATTATTATTATTATTATTATTATTATTATTATTATTCTCTTCATGGGTAACGGGAGAACGCTGGGTAGCGAACCTCACGCTACCACGGCGGGTATGTAAAAGCGATGCTTTGTGTATAGCACGAAGAAAACATCAGGTAGATTTCGCATAAGGGTTTTCAGGATAACTCTTCCTGGCGAGCCGCATTAAAACATTTGCCCGGTGCCCTTCCGGTTCCTCGCACTGCTCACTGACACACTTTGATCAGGTTGATCAGCGTGACTTAAGATATTCCTTCCACTCGACATTCGAGTGCTTTCACATAGAATATTGGCGTCCTTTCGTAAAAAAATTTAGAGCATGGCATCTTCTGGTCTGAAGGTGATGTCGAATAAAAATGCGCCGATGTGTCCACCTAACTATTTTTTGCAAACCAGTTATTTCTTAGTTTTATTTTTTCGGCCTCTGCTTCTAATAATCGTGCCGTATAGGCGACTCTTGCTGTGAGCTCCAGGTTTAGTCTTCCGGATATAGTGCTCAGTGTATGCTTTCACTGTTTCCGCATTGCACACAGCATTCGTTAACTGTTTCTGCATCGCACGTGTATGTGGCAGGTCGACGCGGCGACTGGGGAAGGTAACCTCTGTACAGCTGCTTCTTTGGTGGATTAGTCGGCATGAGTTTACCTGACAGCTCCTCCTGCACACGGAAAAACATTTGCGTGAATACTTAGTTCGATTACGATATCGTCACAGAAGATATTGTGCACGCACGCACGCATTCGTACGGAAGAGAAGCGACTTTGGCAAGTGGAAGCAAACGCGCATGTGGTCGTGACGAATGTGTGCGGATGAACCAAAGGAAATACGTATTGACCAAGTGTGTACATGGATAAGTGGAAGGTTGAAGCAGCCGGCCAACATAAGCAAGGTTAGAGCCATATGCGTCTGCACTCAGTGAGGAAATGGTGGCAAAAGATGCAGCGGAGCTATTCGACGTGATAGAAAGAGAGGTTGCGGGGCACTTTTGGTTGGCGGTAACCACTCAACCACTAGAGATAAGAGCAGTGCTCGTCATCTTTGTGTGAGGAGGCTTCGAATGGTACCGGCTGGCCGAGGGATGCACTAATGGTTAATGCATGTAGTCGGGGCAATGCCTGTACATTTATTCTTTTGCCGCTCTAGTTCGGCACTAAGATATTGTCACCGTGGGAGGAAGCGCAAAAACCATCGACCAGAATCCTTCCGGCTTCGCCCGAACGAGTTGGTTTCATGGCTGACGAGCTTTCGCAGAAGTAGGAAGTATTAGTGCTTCGGCGCTATATTGGAACCGTTGCTACTGGCGCATTTTGATGACTCCACAACAGCTGCGTCATATTTCATTTTCTTTTTGACAGCGGCATGTTATATTACTGTGCTATTTTAAATAGATTATTCCCGTCTTTATGTTGCACAAAAGAACAAGCTGCGGCAACATTTCTAAATTTGGGTGACGTGGTACCGTCAATTCGGCTAAAACGAAGAAATGTCAATAAGCGTTCATTGTGAGAAACAGCGATTTTTCGCCCGAGGTAGACGGTTCCCTTAGCCCAGAAAGCCACTGGCTAATGCCGCTGCCCATCCTCAGTACACCAGATTTCGCTGATCCTCCAAGCTCTGGGCCGTTAACAGTGGCTTCCACGTCTCTTCAATGACTTCTAGCGGTTGTGGAGCGTCATCTACAGCGATCTTCTCGCGGTGTGGGCACACGAGAACCATGCTTTTCAATGTGTCCGGTACGTTACAAAAACGGCATAAGTATGGGAATTCTGTGGGGTGGATCCCATGCATAGTAATGCCATGTACATAGCTATGGCATAAGAATGTCATATGGATAATAAGTGCATGTATGTACACGCTTGTCGAAAGGTGGCACAAGGCGCAAGGTGTCAATTCTGCAGTCGCTGTGAAAGCGCCTGTGACCCCGAGCGATAATATAGCGACGAATCTGCCTTTTTTTTGCTCTAGCATGGCTCGGTGCGCGTCGCCCACTGCGCTTTCGATGCACTGCGCAAAACGTGCTTTATGCCACCTCTTCTCAAACGGACTTGCCTGATACGATCGACGTACAGCGGTGTGAGTGGTGCTCTGTCTCGGAGATTTCATACCAAAGCCCTTTCTTTGTGGTAATCGGTCCAAATATAGTGCTGCCAAAGAGCCAGGTGAAACGACGAATAAGCGCGGTTCTGTTCTTGAAGAAAAAATAAACGAAAATTATAAATAAGGTCCAGGAAGGGTCAGCCCTTTCAGTATATGATCAAACGACTATCGGCGGCAATCGCTTGCGCCGCATGGCCTCGATTTATAAAGTGTGGATACGATATCAGGGCACACACGAAGTGCTCCCCACTCCTGTATACGCCAGCGAATAGGGTCTGCCTTCGTCGCACTTCCAATATTTAAAGGGTAAGGCACACAAAGCAGAGCATGCAGAAACCTGCGAGAAGAAATGACGTGCTTTCGTCACATCGGCGCTCGACATTTCTACAGTTCTTAGCGACTGAAGAAGGTGAAACTTCGCGCCATGAGCTACGTTTCGACAAGCGCGCCGTTGAAGCGAGCGAAAGAGCCGACTGGGAGGTGGGGAATGGGACGAGCATACACTGTACGCGCCCTCGGACTCAGCCAATCAGCCGCCAGAAGGTGCAGGGGCGCAATTGCGCACGCGCTCCCGCGTGGTCTCCGAAATCATGCACGCAGAGTGATCCCATGCACAGTGATACGCACAAGTGATCACGTGCACGTTCACACATTGTGTGCCCGCGCGCGCACACGTGCACGCTCACACACACACACACACACACACACACACACACACACACACACACACACACACACACACACACAAACGCGCGCACTCCTGCCCGCCCCGCCACGGCGGTGTAGAGGCTATGGCGCTCAGTTGCTGATCCGAAGGTCGCAGGATTGAATCCCAGCCCGGCAGCGGCTGCATTTACGCAAAGGCGAAATGCTGGGTCCCATGTATGTGCGATGCCAGTGCACATTAGAGAACCCCAGGTCGAAATTTTCGGAGCCTTCCACTACAACGCCTCTCATGATTTTGGGACATTAACATTCCAGAAATGATCACACAAACACACCACCTCGCAACATTGCCGTCAGACAAGCGGAACGCGTCATTCTGCAAAATGGTCTCCGGATATTCTGCCAAACTTCCGGCAGGCTTCACCGCCGCCGCCAAACCGTCGATTCCCCCTTGGTGTCTCATTCGACCTACAGTACACCTTGGTGTGCCAGGAATCAGAAAGAAAGCTGAGCTGTCATCAGGTGCTCTGAAACAACTATCCCTGCTTCTTCTACACGAGAGGTACGCCGATAAAGTGCATATTTATACGGATGGGTCCTCGAACCTCCAGTCTTCGTCCGGAGCGGTGGTTGTCCCAGTGAAAGCTTCCACCATCAGTTTTAAGACAGACCACCCGACGACATCGACAGCTGCGGAACTTGCTGCTCTGCGTGCTGCCCTTTGTGTAGTAAATGAGGAAGCACCCCGGCAATGGTCAATCTTTAGCGATTCAAAGGCGGCCTTACAGTCCTTGCTGGCAGCCCTGCGGCGCGGACCATACGAGCAACTGGTGTTGGAGATCAGATCTCTTCTCCATAAATCACATGAGAAGGGACACCACGTGACGTTTCAGTGGCTCCCCAGTCACTGCGGCGTCGTTGGAAACGAACATGCTGACAAGGCCGCCAAGTCTGCACTTGATGGCACCAAAATTGAGACCATACCTCTCTCAAGGTCCGACGCTGCCAGGCAACTCCGAGCGATTGCACAGGAGATTACACTCTCGCTGTGGAGTGCCTCAAGCAGCCAAACTCGGAACAGTCGACAACACCACCTGCTGTCTTTGCGGCATTTTCGATTGCCACCAAAATTCAGCCGAGCAGAAGCCACCCTGCTTTATCGTTTGTGGTTAGGAGTGGCTTTTACTAACTCTTATTCCTTTATGATCGGAATGGCCGACAGCCCTCTTTGTGACACCTGTCTTCGTGAAGAGACGCTACAACACATCATATGCGATTGTCCTCGCTATGACTTACAGAGGCAATCACTGGCGTCCGCTCTCGCTCACCTTGACCTGCGACGGATGTCGGTTGATGCCATTTTGGAATGTCGACCGCACAAGACATCACAATTGAAGGTGACAAAGGCGCTGCTGCAGTTCTTAAAGACGACAGACTTGCACAAGCGACTGTAACAGCGATGTGTGATGTCGTGTGCCATGCAGCTGCCACTGACTGTGAGAATGTGCTATATGTTCGCCCACTTCACGCACAATGTCGCGTAATTATAAAAGCATAAGCGTGATCGATAACTTCTAGCAGCGGTGCTGGGTGGCTTCACCCGACGGCAGGAGAAGGACGTGTAGGGAGTCGCATTCATTTTGTGGTAGCGCTGACGAACAAGGACACAAGAAGACACAAATATACGGGACGGGCGCTAGACATCAACTGGCTTTACTTTTTTGAAAAAAAAAAACACATACACATACGAGAACCAACCAACTAGCCCACCTTTCCGCCTTGACGTGTAGGGAGGCTGGGCATGGTGTACTGTACGCAAAACGCCACCCTTGGTGAGACGTTATTTATCACCAATTAACAGGCACTCAGGCGAGAAATTAACAACTGTGGTCAATCGCGCTAGTGCATGAGAGCAGGAGCACTCTAATAGATGGCCGAGTTAAGTCCTCACATTTATAGAGCAACCGCACCATCATCAACTACAACGTGTCGAGACCGCAGAGTCGTTCTTTTAGTATTCAAAAAAAGAAAGAAGTCAACCCGTACTTGACATGCATGAGATGAAAAATTAATCAAAATGTAATAGCGGATTGCACTTGTTCCATTAATAATACTGTAATGTAGAATTTCTTTGCTATCTTAATATTTTTCTCATGACGAAGACGCACCTGCTTTGAGGTTAAGTGCCGCTTTGCTGCACAAGGCTGGCTTTCCATTCTTAAGGCATGGACAGGAACCAATCTTTCAACAAAACAACGAAAGTGTTTGGCCATTACGCCTGTAACTACGTGTAGCAGTGCGAGGCGTCATGTTGTGGCGCTGGTCGAGACGATGTGCTTTTCAATAGTCACTCGGGTGTGCAAATTTCTGTACAACAATTCGTACATGCCTCA
This sequence comes from Hyalomma asiaticum, assembly GCA_013339685.2. Lineage (NCBI taxonomy): Eukaryota > Metazoa > Arthropoda > Arachnida > Ixodida > Ixodidae > Hyalomma > Hyalomma asiaticum. The sequence continues at coordinate 51,526,451 of CM023483.1, read as the reverse complement.
CGCTGCCAAGGGCACGCTAATCTCGTTAGAAAATTGTGACAATGCAAAAAAAAAAACTACAGAAAAAAACATAAAAGTTCTTTCGAGCGTTAAGTTATAATTTCCTCGAAAAAAAAGACGGCGGCACAGTTAGTTTTCTGAGGATTGCTCACTTGAGAGCTTTCAGTGAACAGCGCCTGTCAGCAGCTCGGCTACTAGTAAAACGGGAGGGTGGTACTTTTAGTTTATGTGTTTCGCTCCCAAGACAGTAGCACCACACTCCCCCCTCACCTCTTCTTCCCTGCCTCCGTCTTTATTTTTTTTTTCCAGGGAGGAAATTTGGGGCTGAACGATGAGATGTTTCTTAGAAGACTGCGTTCGTGTTTCGAAAGGTTCCTTGTGGAGATAGCCAGTGGGCTTCAAGGTAATGAGGCAGGCCCTATTTTTCTTTCCTTTAGCTTAATAGCGTTAGACTTGTACAGTACCTGCCTGTCATATTTTTTGTCAACCTAGTATACGAATTGAAGTTATAAAAGCAAGGCAGGAGATTGCGTCGAGCCGTCCCACGCGACTGCTTCACGTAATTGAATCGTAATCGAGAGAATTATCATTTTCTTTCTTATGTCTCCTTCGTTTCTGTCGTAATTAAGTTCTGTACGTCTCGAGAGACAAATGCTTGGAAGAAGAGTATGGAAAATTTAATTGCTTCCTACGAGTCAGAGCACACGCTGTACATGGCGATGCTAGAGTGCCTCAGCAATATCTCTTTCGGGCGCAACGTGGATCTTAAAAAACAATGTGAAATTAAAAATGATCTCGTAGGCCGTACAGTATGCAAGAGGTTGCATGATAAATTAATGCACGGTGGGGGGGATGCACACCGCGTTTGCATCGGTTGGCTGGGTGTCGCGTTTACATAGGTTTGACGCTAGCAGACGCTGCCTGCGTCAGCGTTGTCTCTCGCGGGCGAGGGCGCGTTCTCGTTCCTTGCGAGCTGGTAGAGCGTTCATTGAAGAAAGAGCGTTCCCATAGTCAACGCGCGCCGTTTGGAGAGGAGAGGAGGAATGCCGAGAGGAAAGATGATACAAGAGGAGGGGGAGGAGGATGCGCCTGCGCAGTGCGGCTGTGGACGCCACACGGCGGATGGATGGATGGAGGGAGGGAGTGACATAGCCCCGACCGTAAGCTGCTTCGCATCTAAAGGTTTCCGTTGAAGAAAGGCATGTACCCAATATCGGCTTCAAAAGTGAAACACACATGGAAATTTGTAAAGGACTAAATAGGCTCGCGCTTCCTGACTGAAATGAATTTAGTTCTAGCTGAGCCTCTAGCTCTTTTAAGTAACCATATAAACGCCGATCCCGGACATAGTTCTGTCTAATGCAGCTGCTGCATCACCCACTGCAGGCACGAGTGGTTTGGTACCCGTCCTTTAGCGGTGGTTGTACGTGCAGTACCGGCGCGCCGCTTACAACAGTGCCACCATGGGGGTTGGACGTTTGTCAGTAATACTTTTGCCGGTTCTAACACTGGTATCATGCGCTATTGGCGGTGCTCTTGCTATTTCTAGTTATTGTGTCGCATGCTATAAAAGAGAAAATTACGCTACCACTTATCGTGCTGATACCAGTGGTATCGATACCACAGATATCTATAATGTTGAGGATTCCAGCACCGGTTCCACAATGTGATACGGACTATTTATCGTAGTAATAGTAGCACCACGCGGTCGTGATGAGGCCGCTTTGGCATTCTGTGCACCTGCACAAGAACGTATCATTTTCCAACCCTCTCGTGGGCCCAGTTTCCGACTGCAGGCGCTTCCGAAAGGGTCCTTGAGCAAGCGGTCTCGCAGTACTGCTTAGGTCATGCATACATGTAAGCAATAGTCACAGGAAGGCTATACCAGCAACACCTGATCCGACATGTTGCTACGAAAACCTCCAAAAGCGTGAAAAACGCATATTCATATCGCAATCTGTTCTCGCTTTTGTTGGTCACTTAGCGCATCCTGGTCAATAAGTCCTCGCTAAGGAATTATTTAGCTCTCTAGCATTGTGTATATTAATCACCCAGTTTAATTTCATTTGTGGGCTTTGCCGGATGTATCTTCCTCAAGCAATCCTTGGATTTTTTCTCCGCGACGAATTCTGGCGTGTCTCATTGGCATGTAGACTACGTATGTGCTTGTGTGACCATGATGAGGTTATCATCGGACCACATAGTAATAATAATATTAATAATATGGTTCGGTTAAAGAAAGGATGCTATTTTCTGCATCCCATGTCAGGAGCACGTCACAGTGTCCGTGGACGTAGGGGAAAGGAAATAAAAGAGGTCTGAAGAGGAACGCCGTAGTGGAGGGCCCCGGAAATTTTGACCATCCAGGTTTCTTAAACTGCACTGACAACGCACAGCACGCGGTCCTCTGGCACTTTCACCTCCATCGAAAATGCGACCATCGCTACAGGGATCGAACCCGCGTTTTTTGGGTAGCAGCCGAGCACGATAAACACTAGACCACCACGATGATATATGCGCACAGTTAGTTCTCTAGATAATTCGACAATGTGGAGAGTGAAATGAGCGGAATGTCAGGGTTCACCTTAAGTTTGAATACTGTGCCATTACTCTACACGTGAGGCAGTGTAGGGAGAGACGGCTTCGAGAGCTCTAAACAGTACACTCTAACCAGTAGGGCAGAAGTGAGGCAACTAGGATGAAAGAGAGAGAGGTGGCAGTATGATGTGTTTGGATGCCGACTTCAACGACAGTATGTTCGCGCCATTTTTTGACCCTGTCTCTAAGGGAACGTCCCACAGGAGTTGTCCCTGCCTTGTTCCGGAAGTTGAAATCCTCTAAGATAAACAACAAGCACAGTTCGCCTCCTCTTCATGTTGCCCAAGAGGAAAATGCTGCAGTGCCCAGACGGGAAATGTTTGCACATTCGGCGCGACGCAGGTGCTCTTTTCTTAACCTGCACGCCGCCTTTTCTTCTTCCTAGACGAAAAAACGACAAACGACAAATATTTCGCAGAGCCCACAGGCGGCACTGAAGTGGCCAAGAGTTTTACGACTTTGCCTCTGGACCTGTCTCTCGTGAAACGGGCGCTACGAACGAGCAGCCTTTTCGGGAACAGAAAGTTTGTTCTCTTGCTTTTCGATCTACTTTATTTGGATGGTTTCTCGGCATTTCCACGCCCTTTTTTTTTTTCGCTAGTGCTCTTGACACCTATAAAATATAACAACCATGAAGAATAAATTTCCATCGCTCTGTCATTACTACGGAATAGAAAGACACTATTTTCTTTCCGTAAAACTCAGGCAAGCATTCAACGAATTTCGTGTGTAACGCAAGAAATGAGCGTGAATAAGAAATTTAATATTTATTTCTAAAGCTTAAACTTGAATTCCGAGAGTTATAGGTCCCTTACGCGTTCCCCGTAGTATGCCCATAATTTCCAAGCGATGTGAAACAATATGAAGTGTCACTTCATATTGTTCACTTGAAGACATTGTTGCTGATGGCCGCATAATAGTTTTAAGCACTTATTCAAGTCGTTTCTGGCAAACGTCGCCATAAACCTACGCACTTGCAATTGCCCCCGCATAAGAGTAGCGAGGTGCTTCTGTGTTGCTCTTAAGCTTTTGACTTTGGACCATGGAGACTTATTCTAGCTCAATGGGAAAACTTATAATTAGGATAAGCAGGGTAAGCTTAAAAATTACGCTCCGGAACGCTAGTGATTTCTTACAGAAACTAATTATCCTACTTAATTGTAAAGTGCCAGCAATTAACATATACTATATTTCAACCAAATAAAAACGTAGTGTCCTGCTTTGAACCAGAGAAGTGACCAAGTAAACAAGCTTCTCCCCTCGTCTACATACAGAAGAGAAAAGAGTATCTAGAAATTACTTTAAACGCTGACATTTTAATTAATGATGTTTACCCTAACTACCGTGAACATTGTAGCTAGGTAGCAATAGAGTGTTAACGGTAGTTGTGCCTCTGTAGTTTCGCTCTATCTGCTCTCCTTGATCAGTAATGTCCAGCAAGACGTCCCAGCCAATGCATTGGAAGGACAGTGTATAAATCGACCGACCTCTCATTGGAACACCACATAGCTGCCCTTGGCATCACCGAAACCCTCAAACCATGTGATGATGGCGCTGTAGTAAAGGCTCGGCCGTTAAATGCTTTAAAGTCCTGGTTTAGAAGGCTGGCTGCAAAAGTGCAACTTTTCTTTCTTTGTTCAATAAAAATCTGCAACATCAGCAATGTCAGTATATGTAAAGTAGATTAAAATGAGATTTGTTAGCATCATTAAGTTACACGGACCTGATTACTGGCATCAATCTGCGTTCTAGAAAGGTCATCAGTTTTTTTTTTTTAATGTTGCTTATCATGGAAGGAGAATTGAATCGCTGCGATAGTGTTTATTGAAAATGCACTCGCGAATGTAAAAAGTGAAGTGTAATAGACCTCCGAATATTTCTGTCGCCTTCTCTGCAAAAGGTCAGCAGGGGAAAACAAGGGTTCTACAGCCGTAGCGGTTACACCATTTATAAGAGGAAATACATTATCACGCTGACAAAGTATACGTTGTCTATCATTGTGATATTGTGCAAGTAAAACGAAAAATTCGCACACGATAATAATTTTTCAGTCATGGAAGTAAACTGAAAAGCCGGGAAAAATGACGGAAGCTTTTAAATCCTCTACATGGTAATCGTCGTCGCGCACAGTGATTGAGAGATTGGCGACGCGTAGCCAACCAAACGAAAAATCAAATATGGAAGTTTGTCAGAAAGAGAGTACTGTAACGAGCCAAGATGAAAGTGATTTCTTTAACTTTCCACAACCACAACGAAAATTAGTTTCCCCTTTAGAACAGTAATGGGAAAAGCTAGCGACTTGAATATTCCCTACCCATGCCGAGTGATCCTAATTTGCAGCATGTATTGACAGACACAGTTGTTCTTTATGACCCAGTTTCACTGGCTGAAACTCTTGTACGTCCTTTCGCTTGCTGCAGGACACGCCTGAATGTATTGGAGCCTACCCCAAGCGTTCACAAACGTTCTAATCAGATACTGAGCACGAATTTTATGGCTTGGTTCATTCCGGAGCGTACACGGGCACCAGCGATTGCGCTCGAAATGTACGATTACGCATGGGTGAATGCATACGCGTTCCATTCGCAGGACCGATTATGGACGACAGACGATCATACTCGATCGGCACTATCATTTTAGGGTGAGTGTTACTATGACATTACTGGGCACAAGTTCATCCAAAAGTGTTCATTCTTTAGTAGCCGTGGCTGCTGAATTAGCCTACCCTTCGATGTTACAGCAACGTAGTAAGATTCCCTCGATAATGATGGCACTTTACGTTATTAGAGAAGTGCTGAATATTTATTAAATCTCGTAAGACATTCAAGATGAGCTTCCTTTTTGCACTGCGATCATTAGCGTTTGCGGAGATCGGTGTTCGCGTTTTTTATAATAGATGTGCCGTTTTTCTTTCTTCTCTTTCTATTTTTTTTTTTTTGGGGGGGGGGGGGGGGGTGTAATGCGTCATGATGGATCGCGGTGCATATCAGCACCTTAAGTGGTTCGTGTGTCCTCGAAAGTTTTTCCAGCAAACCAGTTAAACAAAAATTGACTTTGGAGACGGGCTTTGAAGGCATACAGCTATGCCGTAGTTCATGTACTTTGGAAGCTGTCGAAACTTCGCGCTTACAACCATGTATGCTTGCAAATACCGCAGACAGCAAAAAAGAATAAAAATAAGATACCTGCGTTTTAATTTCTGAACAGGGCAATCACAAAAACCGGTGGGCTACGAGGAAGCCTAAACAAATTCTTGTTTGTATTTACTATGTAGCGTACCCGTGGTATTTTCGAAAAATGCGAAAGTTACGATATCAGTGAAATTGTGATGGCAACAAATGTCTAGGCCCTACGCAAGATTATCAAGAAATTACACTTGGTAATATAAATAAGTATCATCTCATTAATCTTTCTCCCGTTTTATTTATTTATTTATTTATTTATTTATTTATTTATTTATTTATTTATTTATTATTTACTGGTGATCGTGAATTCAACGGAACATGCGCGTGCGAAACTTTCTTCCTTATCGCTTCATCAAGAAGGTATAAATTGAGGCTTGCCAAGCTTTTCGGTGGTTCAGAATGCCAAGAACGGCTAAAGAATACCATCTGGTTTGATGCAAAGCAACGTAAGCGATATTTTCCACACTACTATAAGCAGATTTCAAAATCAAATTTCTTCGCAGAATGATAAAGTAGAGGTGAAATAAAATTTGCCGACCATTACGAAATCATCTCCTAATTCGAAATGTGAGCGCAGCTGCATGTGTGAGTTTGTGTGCCGATATGCTGAGCAAAGAAATTTAAGTGACATATGTGACCATACATTCTCATAAAGTATTTTACTTAGGACACACTGACCTCAATAGGCACACGTATCCACGCGTACTTGAAGCAGAATGCTGGTGATACGGCGCGTCAGGTGCACAGTGAGAGCGCGGTCTTGCTCGTTGGCTCGAAGGTAACGGTGTTAGCACAACAAAGCAGTCGTTCCTCCCTCCATCAGCAGCCGCATTTACGTGAATGGGCTTCGCGGAGAACGAGTGTCTCACTAATCGCATTTATAGTGTCGCTAGGTGCGCTGGATTCAGCGGAGTATCCGCATGACCACTGGTTGAATGACGAATGTCACCCTTTCACATACGTTACGTGCACGTCGAACGTAGGTTGAATCGACACAGGTGCGAGTTGAGAAGTGGCCGCAGGAGGGCATCGCGACACCTACGAGGTAGCTCTTTCGGGTAGATTTGCCACCTGAGTCTAACACATACATGACATCATCATCATCATCAGCGTATTTTGGGTCCACTGCAGGAGGAAGGCCTCTCCTAACGATTTCCAATCCTCCCTATCCTGAGAGAGTTGGTTCCACTTTATGCCCGCAAACTTTTTAATTTCATCGCTCCATCTAACTTTTTGCCTGATTCTGTCGCGTTTTCCCTCTTTTGGGATTCATTCCGTCGCTCTTACTGTCCGTCTGTTATCTTTCCTCCTCATGGCATGTCTTGCCCACGTCCACTTCTTTCTTTTAATTGATACACACATTCCCAAACAGATCGCCGGTGGACTTTCGCTGGAACTTTTTGTTGCCCCATCACCTTCTGCAAGCCTTGCTTTGCATTTGGCTTCGACCTTGTCGGTGCCTACGCGGAGTCCTTCTCTTTCGCAGCTTCTCTTTCGGTAGCATAAACTGCAGTGTTTTCCTGAATCGTAAAACGTTCTCATAAAACTGGATTATACTTCTACGGTAATCCAGACGCCCTCGGCAAAATAATACAAGCGTCGCGTGGCTCGATGCGCGCGAGCCTGGATATTCCCGGTGCTCCCTCGCTCGGTTCGACGAAGGCCGACGGGCGACGCTGAATGTAGGAACGGGCGCGCAAGAGCTGCGCTCTAAAACCGAACTATTTTTGATATTTGAGATTAGCTTTTATTCTACTACATGCACGAGCACATTTGTTTGCACGAGCACATGGTGACCATGACAGGAAGAAAAGCTACATACCTGCAACTTGACTAGCACCGCCACTCCTTTAAAACAAAATACAAAATACAAATACAGCAGCATACTGTAAATAAATCATTTACATAGTGTGTATGCATTGAGATCACAATAGCACAAGAAAGTATAACATAAAAACACTCAACACATTATATTTATACCAACGAAAACTATTTATTTCGACAACGACCTTTCCCAAATTTACATTGCCAATATGGCTACATTTATCATTTAATTCTAGGTGTTCAGGTATAGCTTGTGTTAACCACTTCCGAAATGCAAAGCGCGCATTACAAGGCTTCAGACACACGAGGCCACAGTTGTCAAGGAGAGTAACGCATTAAATTTTTCAAAGAAAGTTGGTTGCCTATTAAAGAAAAAAGCCGGAAACATAATCCCTGCTGAGTAAAGCTGCCATAAACTCGTTGCTGGGAATGCTTTAAATGTACCGTCAACAGCAAAAGTTTGCTGGATCCGAAACTTTCGTAAAACTTATAATGCCGCTTGGCCTCGCAACATAGCCTCGAAATAAGCGTTTCAGTGGGCACTGGGCAGACGTTTTTGCGATGTACAGGCTGCAACATTTAATTACAGGTCATGTTCAGAGGCTAAGCAGTAACATAGTTTTTTTTTTTTTTACAGTTTCGGGCACCGTAAATATTTGCCGTTGACTGTACATTGCGGTGTACGTGTTGTTAACTAACTTGCGGTTTTCTTCATTTCGTACTGAAGTTGCAGTAATTGCTCTTACCTTTTAAAGTACATGAAAGGGAAAGAGTTTCGTGGAACCTCTGGCGCACTTCTCAATTTTAAGAAGTGAATCGTGGTACAAACTCAGCTTCCATTTACTCTAGTTTATTAACTCGAAATCTTTCTCGTTCCGTTCGTCTTTCCTAGCTGTCATGTGCACCATCTTCGTCTTCAGAGAATCTCTTTAAACTCGACCGCTGCGCAGCAGCTTAGGCGGGGTGGAAAACTTTGAATACTGTGTTCTTTTTTTATGGTCTGGTGAATGTCTTCGGCTTTTCAGACATTCGTGTCGTACGGAACCCTTACCGCGAGACTGTTTGCCTGAAAGCCGAGAAATAGCTTATTGAAATGATTTTTGTCAGCAGTGCGCAGCGAACACTCGAATGTAAGTGCAAACTGTTTATTCTGCAATAACTTATGAACATGTGCGGCAGATTTAAAAGCGGCGAGTTAATTTATAGGTGCAGAAGTTTTATTAACCATGACGATAGCGATGACGACCAGTAAATATTCTGAGTTCATGAGGAACTCTTGCGTTCGTGAGGAACTCCTGAACACTTTTGCAATTCACTGTAATGTACGCTACTTATAGCATTTTAACGCTACCGAGATGGATGGTTGAGTAGGCGCCATTAAGGGGAAAAATAGCACCACGATTATAATGCGAGCTGCATACTATGGGGAGCGCTGGCTGCGGCGGAGCCTCTAGAAAGAAGAGCACAAAAAGCCAGCGCAAGCCGGGGCTCATTGCAGCGTGAGGTGGCAGCAGTGACGGCCAGTCGTGGCCTGGCTTCCTTAGAGTACAGGCCGGCATGTTGTGCTGTCTGTCTTCGTGTCCTCTCTGAGGGCCTCAGTTGGCCATAGGCTCTGATGCCACGGTCCCGAGCCCGCAACAACTATCCAGTCCAGCAATACTGCTGCTTGGAAAGCGCTATTTGAACTTTCGGTCTCACGTTCTCACGTACTGGTGCCCGACGTTCTAAACACTACACCACACGCGCATGTTTCATAGCGGCGAATAAAACTCAATTAAACATGTCCTCACGTGCCAGCAAGCATGCAAGGGTATCCTGAAGGGAGTTTCTGCGCTTGAGTTTTACACAGCACTGATAGTTCCCTCAAGGACTTCCTTTGCGCAAGGAATCGTGTTAAAACGTTTGATGCGGTTTCATGACGCTGACCAAGTGTCGCATAGCCTCCGTTATGACACTCGCATTGATGGTGATAACTGACATCATTAAACTTCTGCAGCAATCATTACTGCAATGTCAGAAACTGCCGTTAATTAACTGAAGCGTGGGCCTGTAATACACCGCATTATTATTAATAATATGTTCGACCGCTGTCATTGAGCGCTAGCGAAGCCAACGCGCAACACATGGGAGCGTACGGCCAGAGAAAAATGCGCTATGCTTTAATTACTACCAACATTAATTACTGGTGTTTTATGTGCAATAACGACGATATGTTTATGAGGCACATGGCAGTGGAGGACTCCTTAAATTTCGACCACCAGGGATTCATGCGACACCTTATATTCTGCCAGCTCTCTTCTCGAGAATCTTGACAAGGAACGCCCGTGGCACAGTTTTTGCCAAAAGCAAAACGAACTGCGCAGCTTCTACGCTGCTAAAATTCACAGATTACAATGGATTTAATTTTGCATAGCCGTGCACCGCAACACCTCTCTTTCAACTCGAGTAGGCGCATGCATCTTTTATGAAAGATTAGACGCATCGCTTCTTGCGCTGACGCTTTAGATCCCGTACGCGTTCCTTTAAAATTCTGAGAAGCACTGTTTGGTGAATTTTGCAAGAATTCCTGTCTCGCAGAAACATCAGCAGGCATAATAGATTTTTCGAACCGTTGCCTTCTTTCTTGTCTGTTCTAAACCAAATTACACATTGGCTTCATGTTGAATTATTCAGGAAGCCGTTTCTAGTTCCAACTCCAGCTAAATAAGTACACTGAATATCTGAAATTAGCTTTAAACTGACTCTGCACATTCGATACAATAGGAAACACGTTCCGTATTTCAGGATACCTCAGCGTTCTCTTTATTCTGCGATGATGAAGCGCCGCTGCATTACTAAGACAATATACGGAAACTTCGTTAGACTTGCATGCATACACTTTGAGCTCGCTGCTGCATGGTGCGCTGCATAAGCAGACCATGCTGACAAATAATAAAGTATCACCAACGACTGATAAAACAGAGTCTTTGCTGCACAAGAAATTTCACAGGCTTGACCCACATATTTTCGCTCGTATGCTGTGAATATATGTATGAGACGAACGCAAGCGCCGTAGAGGTGGCAGTCAGACGCCGCCTGAATGTAACCTTCCCATGAAAGATTGAATTCTTCTTAATAGAGTTGTCTCTAGCTGTCTAGTCCCTGATTCTGATTTCATCTTTTTTAAGTTCTCTATATCACCTCGAAAATCGCCGTGTCGAATACTTCTGAATGTTTTATCAATGCGCTTCAGTTAAGCTAGCCCTGCACGCATTCCTAGAGTGCGATATCTTCCATGACGCGGTTTATTGCGTGCAATGTTTTGCATACGCTCTTATCTATTCTTTCACCACAGCGCAACAGCGAAGCACGTATGGATTACATCATTATCATCACTATGCTCGTCGTCGGTATTAACACGATCACGTTTTTGCTAGCGTTTTTCAAAAGTCACGAAATTCGCTCGCTATTTTGGAGGAGCACAATACGCAGCAGATGCGAGAAAATAAAATGAAATATAAGCCGACGCGCCCCTTCATGAAACAGGAGCGGCTGCCTTGACTTGGTGCACCTGCGACCCGTTATTCAACGAATATGTTTTGAGACAACAAAAATACTCAATTTCATGCTTTAATGTGAAAAGGAAGTCCGTGCTATGAAGTAAGGGTGAAAATTTCAGGTGAGCTTCAGTTTCCTCATCCGCATGTATGTAAGCAGAATGTTTATACTGCACGCAGCGCCCTCTGAGCTACCTAATTTAATGAATAAAATATTATATGCTCATGTACGATCCGCTGAGTCATAACACATACGTCTTGTTTCTTTGCTCTCCATGTTTACTGCAGTGCAAATCGAGTTTGTGAAATGCGCTAACACATTGCTCCTCGCCCCATCTAACAGCATAGCACGTAACCACCGAGAAAACGAGAGCGAGAAGTAAGCCACAAAGGAAATGTAAGGTGGTTAAGCAGACTGATTCCCGTTGGCTACCCTCCACTGGAAAAGGGACAAAACGACTGCAAGATGAGGAGAATCGGGACGTAGACTCACAATGAAGCAGACTAAAAAAAAAAAAAAAAAGGACCCTGCAGTTTGTCACAAGCGGTCGCATAGTTGTTTTGATGTTCTAAGTGTGAACAATAGATTTAATAAAGGTCCCAACGACATTAGTCGGACCCTATACGTGGCCTAAGTGCTATGCAGAGTGCTCCAGCAGCATGTCTCGTATAAATTGCATTGATATCACGCTTGTTTTATTTGGAAGGTATAGCCCTTAAGGAATAACAATTTGACTACACAGAACAAAGGGAACATAGCATGTATACGAAAAAATTGCTTTTTTTTGCACAGTATCTAGGAAAAATCGGTGAAACGGCCCATGGGTTCAAATTTTCAAGTAAGGAAGGTCATCCGAAATATGTCTGGTTACCTTGATGGGGCGTACACGCGCTTGCTGAAGCCCCGCCCACGACACACAACCCGAGTGTCACGTTGGGTGCAGTAACAGAAACGTCAGGAAACATACACGAAAAAACATACGCTGGGCGGCAGCGCTACGAATAGTGGGCGGTCACTGCTATGCTATACTCGGTTACAGGTCAAGAAAAAATCGGTGCCTGCTCGTCAGATGAACCCCTCCCAGCGAGTGGCGCCGCTCTGTCAACGTTACGTCACGGTAGACCCCCTCCGCGCCGCGCTCTGAATTCTCTCTTGAGAGAAATCACAGCGAGGCGATCATTCGCAACCATCGCTTTGAAAAACAAGCTTCGTCGTGCGACCTCTGTCAATTGGCGGAGTGAATTTGGTCTTAGTGTGTAATACTTTGCACTGAGACCGCCTACCTAAATTTAAGAGTGCTAGTTGTGGTTGCAGCAACATTTTATCTTAATTTGTTCCATTGCCTTCTCGTGTGTCAGTGCACACCGTGCAATCTTATTCTGTACGTACAGCAGTACCATGTCCTGATGCTCGCGTCAGAACCGCTTAAAGGCTAGGAGTACAGACGCGGGTTCGCGCGCACGACACTCACTTTTTCCCGCCATATTATTATTATTATTATTATTATTATTATTATTATTATTATTATTATTATTATTATTATTATTATTATTATTATGAGGTATATGATAACATAAAACACAAGGACACAAAGGGAAGAAGCAAGGAGCGAGCCGGAAGCTGCCACCGAGTGGGGCACAACGCCTGCCTACTCTTTCAGGTGGAGGGAATAGATAGAAGTCAAAGATGGGAGGAGAGAGCCAAGTTACTAGTTACTTGGCTTGATGAGTGGGGTTAGTTGGGGCGTAAGTCTTATCAGGCTGCCTTGATTTCGTGGTTATTTTATGTGCTGTTCATTTGCTCCAGCTACATCTTAAATAGCTTTGCCTCAACATTCATGGCGCATAGCCTTCAAGCAGGGCACAAGCAAATTCTGTTAGTGGCAGTTATACAGCAAAAGAATTTTTTTTACTCACCACAATATCCTTTCAACACTCTGTTTCAACATGTCCTACCAACCTGTCTGTTTACATTACTTAGGTAGAATTTAGTTTTTATCTTTCTTTCTGGTGGTAATTTTTGGCTTTATACGATGAAAGAATTGCTCTGGAAAAGAGTCAAGTGTCTCTTCTGTTACTACGGACGATTAGCAATAACAAAAATTAAGCGCCAGCGCTAAACTGCCTGCCTCACGACAGATAAGATGTTATAATTTGCTAGATAGGAGCCCGTTACTTTACGCGACTTTTCTAAGCCGCGTTAGGAAGAACGAAAGAAAACACGAGAATGAAAACAGACAGGCACCACTTGTTTATTAGCTAGTTTACATTTACGCTGCAAATGAGGGCTCAATCAAAAACTGTTTTTGGTTATCGATAAGAAGAAAAAAAAAGCTACTCTTAATGAACCAATTTTAAAAGACATAATTGTTTCTAGGACTTTGTGACCTCGCGAAATATTCTTTTGCGAGTATGTGAAGAAGGCACGACGGGTTTCTCCTCCCTCTATCTGTATGTATTTAGAATTACGATTAAGCCGTCCTCCTTTATAAATGGTAATTCAGTGCCGCCAGTAAGAGTGAAGGTCGCGTCACGTTTATCTTAAACACTTCATGCATGGTAGTCAGCGAAGGTTAATAAAGCTTAGTATCTTCATTGTCTTCCTTATGTCTCTGGGAGAAAGAGCGAAGACAGCAAAAACTATAAAAAACCATACCGCTGGATGTGTCATGCTTCTCTTTACATGCGTTGTGCACGAAGCGAATGTATATGCTATTTATTGTGCTTAGGAACGAGCCTCAATAGATTCGCCTGTAAATTATGCGCAATTTGTGACTTTATATCGGTGCATACTGTTTGCTATGACCTTATCGATGAAAACACTGTAGTTATCTTATCGACTCTTTCTAGTAACAGCAAATTCAGGCAGCCATTGGCACATATGATACATGTATATGTGCTAATACTCTTGCGATTTTCTTAAATGTCGATTGACGCCGAGCCACCATTTTCTGGAACCATTCGAAAACTGTAAGCGCATGGACATTTCGTCGTAACTTTTGTAACGTGACAGCAGATATTAGATAAGAATGGCTGGTGTTACTTTGTAAGCGTGACATTGCGATGTAATGTCAAGCTTAATGTCGACTTCAGGAGTGTTCGTGTCCGTCCGTCTGTCTGTCCCACTATCCTAATAGCCTTGCAACAAACTGCATTGCCGACGCAGAGGCAATGCTTAAGACGCAGCAGAAACATTGAACCCCATATAGGACGATTTGCTCAGCTCGCATTAAAAAAAGAAAGAAAAAAAAATCCCGCAGCGAAAAGGGAATGCCGCATGGGTAATAGCATGAAGAAAGGGGAGCTTCTGGTGGGACTGGATAAAAGCTTACGAATGACATCTTTGGCCTAAGCGGCCATACTTAGCGCATTAGCCCACAAACATCCCCAAAGAGCACTCGCGCATCTGTAAATCTTTTATTCACCAAGAGGTGCTTGCCTCCTACTTTATGACCTAAGAAGCGGCAGTTCCATTAGCTAAGGCGAAATCATTCACTTAATCCTTTAATTCCCGTGGGGCGCTTTTTCGAAAGCTCTTCCGCAAACCGCAAATGAACAAGTGCGTCGCTGATACTCTAGCGTGGGCATCCACAACGCTATCCTTGAGAAGACCAGCCCTGTCCTCCTCTCAACATTGCGACGTCGTTGTCAAACAAAAATATTCTTTACAAAATATTGTTCTTCCACACCTTTACCTGTGTGATGCCTGAGTCGCTCTTTGGCACAGGGCAAATATACTTTGAGCAAGAAGCGTGTTTAACGAATGACTTGTTTCAGAGGGAGCCTATGTGTTCAAGCGGGAATAGCAGGGTGGAGGAGAGAACGTCTGTAATCCTTAGAATTTACTCCGGGCGCGAGCCGCATATGTCGACGGCTTAGCGCTCCGCAGCCCTTGTTGCCGCCTGCGACGATGGAGCTGCGGACGGAGATGTCTGTGCTGAAACATCCATGAGCTTTTCTTACATTCCTCGCATTTCACTAATAAAAAGAGAAGTTGAAAGGAAGACGGAGGATCGAAGTTTTGAAGGGCAAGGAGAGAACGGGAACGCACAAAGCAGGGACGTTATAGAGAGCGGCGTCTAATTTGGTACCCTACGCTGGAGTTAGGGAACGGGAACAGAAATATTAAAGAAAGAAGGAAATTAGAGGTAAATTCGCTGACCAATGAAGGATTGCACCACCAGTCGAAGGTTTTCGCAGAAGCCCGTCGTTCACAGAAAACGTAAGTGTCTTCAATGCCTTGGGGACGGTATTCTAGCAGCACCTGCACGGAAAGCTGCCGTAACGTGTGAGCAAGTGCTTGCTGAAAAGGCGACGTTGATACATACAGCGCCAATGCTTCGACAAGTGGACTTGTCTTGGCCAGGCCTACAACTGTCTTCCATGACACTGCCTTTCTTCCTGGCTTATGAAGCAGGAGAGTAAAAGGATAAGCATTTGCGGTGAAAAGAACGAAAGGTGACAAGGGATCTATTTAGATGTAGCGACCGCAGTAGGGTTTCCTACTGTTTTACTTCGTAAGGGAGAAAACAAAGCAAGTAAGTTGAGTCAAACCATGTCGAAAACGGAGAACTGGTGGAATGGCATTTTGCTGAAGCGAAGCCGCTGGGTGTGACAAAAAAGAAAAGAAAAAGATAGCGAAAAGAAAGGGTACCATTGTGGTTTTTGAGGAATTACATCTCAGAGTAGGCTGCGGCAAAAAAAAAAAAATACTTTCGTTGAAACCACGGTTAAAAATCATTAGCGGAAAGGCAGAAGTATGGATCGTCGTAGTTTATGATCTTAGATGTCTTCTCATAGAGCTCCTTTCCAAACGTTTCTACCTTCTGACTGGTGTGTATTCAACTTGCGGAGAAGATACGACTTTCTAAATTTTACTCCTCTGGAGGGCGGAAGGTTGACTGAAGTCAATAAAGCTCGAGCTACCAACGTCATTACCTACGATAGTAAAATGCTATGCTACTGCTTTCAGTAAATTCTTCGTTCTATCCGTACGGTGGTCAAACTTTTCAAGACGAATAGGCAGTTTCCTTCAGTGGGGTTCTGCGTGTAGTTCCATTTTCCTCTGCTACGTTAAGAGGAGGAAAAAGGTACCGAAATGTCGTGGTGACTTCTCATAAATGCTCATGTAGACGTGTACAATCTAATGAATCAAGCACACAATGAGGCCAAGGAAGGTATATAGGAAGTTATTCTTAGTTTTTAGGTGTAGTGTAGTAGTTATGACGAATATACAAAGGAATTAGTATATATATAGGAAATAAATTGGACGAAGAAAGACACTCGCCGTTGGTAGGGACCCAACCATCGGATAACGCTCACGATGCTCTACCAACTGAGGTACAACGGTGGTCGTTCCCTCGTCTACTTTAGTGGGTATTTCTGTTCATTTAATCCTGGGAGTGTTAGCGCCGCTCGTACCATGGAAGCCAGCGTGAGGCACTCTTTTTGCCAGAAAGCGTCATGTAGTACGCGACCTTAATAGGAGCTGGTTCCTGACGAATAAACCGAACCTATGACCTTCGGACGCATCACCCGAAGGTCGTAGGTTCGTTTCGTATCAGAGGCAGATGTGTTTTTCTTCCACTTTGATTCCTTTTCATTTATATCATAAATACTGTACTGCAGTTCAAAACTTCAAATAATTTCCCCTCTGCCTTCCTTCACCTCACTGTCTGTTAGATTCATTAGGTTGTTACTCACAAGGAAAGAAGTCCTTGGACCATTACCCTTTTATTATCTGGACATGTATGAACACAAACAAATTTGGGAGTTGGTCAACAACCGCGTTTGTATTCGGCACTCTTCCATAGCGAGTGAATGAATGAATAAACGTTTATCATCCCCTGGTGGGTGGTCTGCTCAGTCCAGGAAACCATGGCAAAAAAAAAACTAAAAGAAAGAAAGAAGGATTTGCTGAAGCTCCTGGAGTTTGGAAAATGAGTTCTGTGGAATCCCGCAAGGTGGTGTGACGTTTAAGAAAGAGAAAATTAGCATCCACCCATTTTCGTAGCACAAATCTACCAAAGATTACACTATCTCCCCGAAGGGGACCATGGGGTGATGCGGAGCATCGTTGGGAGTTTCAACGGTGCATTTAACGGCGGTGTTTACATGTTTGCAGTGTTGTTGCTTCCATCACACAACACCACCAACTTCTTTCATCGGAGAAGGAGGAGATACCACTGAAGCGAAGCGCGCGCGCGCTCTCTACCCGCTTTATTTATTGCAGCAGTTGTTGGAGAGAGGGAAGGGAGAGGAGAGTCGTGCATGCCTAGTGTGAGTGTGGACGGACGCCGCACGCGCGCGCTCTCTACCCGCTTCATTTATTGCAGCAGTTGTTGGAGAGAGGGAAGGGAGAGGAGAGTCGCGCATGCGTAGTGTGAGTGCGGACGCCGGTTGACGCGTGACATACCCGCGAGCAAGAGATGCTCCGCATCTAAAAGATTTTCGGAAATCCGTGTGGTAGAGCAGACGCCTCGGACAGGTGTTGGTCCCGGGTTCGAACCCCGTACCAGGACGAATTTTTCGGCAACGAAGAAGCTTTCTTGTATGAGAAGTCCGTGTGGATTTCCAAGTAGCTTTGTGCTACAAAAACTGGCGGATGCTAATTTTCCCTTCCACTCCGGCGTTCACTGTAGAGCTCTGCGATAACCTGTATTAATTTACCCGGTCATTATGAAGCATCCTTGCGGTACTCGAAGCGTCGTCGTAGCTGGTTACGCAATGGCTAATGGAAATGAACACATACCTTCGTTCCAGGGTTTCCTTTTTACCCTTTATTCCAGTTCTCCGCGCTACTGTTCCTTGCTGCGTAACGTGACCAGCGAGTTCCTTCAAAACTCAACGATGCACTTTTCCGCATACTCCCACTTGCCTTCCATGACTACTATCTGGTTTTACTATGTGGAAGCGACCAAGGAGACTAACATGAAAGCAGGCTAGACAAGGACAGTTATTAAGTAAACATATTGAACACTTACTTGCACATCTCGGTGCTGCATTTCTACTTTCAGAGCTAACAGCATTGCTTAACATTATTTCCAAGAGCTCTCACACAATAACTGCACAGTTCCACGTATATCATACAGCTGAAATCCTTTATACGAACTCTCATCGAACTAACGAACAGCATGGTATACCTAAATATCATAATTTATTTCGTAATGATCGTAATGATAATTTTACGCGAAGATATAAAAGGTAGCCAATGGGACCATGCTGAGCGGACTTTCAAATAAAGCGAAGGTTAACGCCATTGCTGTGATTTCCTCAAGCGTTGTTTCTCTTGGCTACAATAGAGTCGCTGAGAACTCCTGCTGATATCATCAGTGTGTTAATGCCAAGTATACATATTTAAACGCAGACGTTTCCATTTGACCTAAAAAAAAATTACAGCATATCCACGGAGTGAATGATGATGAGTGGGCGAAGCTCGGGAGTTTCATCGTAGATCGTGCCGAGTTCCGGATTAATTTAGTTAACGCGCACGCTACGAATCCTCATGGTTAAACTATGCACAAGTGAAATTATTTCCCACCGGCACTTCATTGCAAGTCAAGATCCAGTGCATATATATATATATATATATATATATATATATATATATATATATATATATATATATATTCGGGTTGCCGATGAACGATTCTCCAACGCGAGCAGTCGGTATGTCTCAATCAAGAAACTCGCTAGGAGACGCTGCCTGCGCCGACGTTGTCTCTCGCGGGTGAGGGCGCGTTCTCCTTCTTTGCGAGCTGGTACAGCGTTCCTCTAAGAAAGAGGGTTTCCATAGCCAACGCGCGCCTTTCGCTCTCTCTCTGTCTCTCACAAGACAGCAGAGGCACGCGCTGGGAGGCATGCGCCGGGAGAGAGAGAGGCACGCGCCGAGGCGAACGCCGAGGGCGAGCGCGTGCCGGGAGGCACGCGGGTTACGCCTGACGACTGACGCGTGACAAGGTTAGACTAAGAGGAGCTTCGCCCCTCAAAAAAAAAAAAACACCATCTTATCATATTGTAGCCGTCATAGTTGTTCTTTTACCTTGCGTTCTCACAAGCGTTAACTGAATTAAAGCGGCAAACCTTGTGACATTACGTAGCCTCAATATACGCTACCAATGCGAGTGAATATACGCACATGAATATGTACTATTACATTGTTGTAAGAGGCATGGTGCAAAATGCCAGTCCGGAGTTGGCAGGCGGTTATAGACCGAGTATGAAAGGCTCGTCAAGCGACGGCTGTGGCGTCGACGGCATCCTTCATATCAGGCAGGTTCCCAATATCGTCGATCTCAGCGAAACTTGGCCAGCCTCGAAGACGAACCGCTCCGAATGTGCACCTTCTCCGGAAGGCTTCCGGTCAAAGCTTTCGAGACCCCGCGCGAGACGACGTAGTTGGCATCCTTCCGCGAACGGTGCGCAGCGAGAGGAAGAAAGATAGAAGGAAGAGTGGGTGCGCGTCGTCGTAACTGCATTCTCTGAAGCGCGTCTCGGCACTCGCACACCCAATCAAGCCGTCCGCACGAAGCAACGCAGGGCCCTCGCCCGAAAACCTTTAGTGCCGCCACTGCTGCCACCCGTCCGGCACCCGCTCTTCCTTCTATCTTCCCTTGCCTCCTGCAACTTCCGTCCTTTCGATCCCGGCTGCTTGCCACTTTTGCTTCTGCTTATCACCCCGGGGCACATTGAGCGGCTCGGCCCGCTTCCTCTTCGCACTTCCTTTACTCCTATCGGGACTTCTCCCGATCTTTACAAGTTTGGCACTCACTTGCCTCGCGTGCCACAACGTGATTTTCTATCTTTTGCTGCCGTTCCACTCACCTTCCAACTCCGTACCTCCTGCTGACCTGGTGTGCGCCTCTGCCTTCCTGTATCCACCTTTTCTTTCTGGGATTGACAGTGCGTGTGCGTCGTCAGTAGACAAGTTGAAATAAGATATTCCTGGGCAAAAAAGAATTGAACGCGTTCACACACGTTTTTCGCAGCAGCATTGCATAAGCAGGAATTCAAACTATCAAAACAACTTTGGGCATGAGCAATCGGTGCGTCAAAACGTGTTGCATAATAGGGAGTTTGAGAATTGGGGCCCGAAGGAGCTTGGGGACCCAAGAAGCTTGCGACCCGCCAGGGCGCATGCGCAGATGGTTCTGCGCATGCGCCCTGGCGGGTCGCAAGCTTCTTGGGTCCCCAATTCTCAAACTCCCTAATATTATGTGTAATCGCTGGAACTTTTATCGAGACACTGGAGGTTCGAACTTCTCTATTCTCGCATATCCTGCTTACCAACTTCAAAGGCATGTGGTAAGGTTAGCTCTGATCACTTGCAGACGCACACACGGACAGCGAAAACAGCAAGTTTGGTGTCCGGAAAATACTGAGGGCTCCTCGGTTAAAAGCAACCTTAATTTGAAAGCGACGGTGACGGATTTGTTATGGAGAGTGAAGCAAGCGCTTTAAGCCAGCAGCCTGCTCGACTTTGATTCGCTCTGTGCGCAAAAGCAGCTTGGCTTGCACAAGCTTATGAGTGAACTGAAGATGCGCTTGCCGCACCTTGGTAGTCTAGGGGCTATGCCACGCGGCTGCTAATCCGAACGTCGCGGGATCGAATCCCGATCACGGCGGCAGCATATCGATGGAGTCGAAATGTCAGGGCCCGTGAACTGTGAGATGTCAGTGCACGTTTTCACTGCGGCATCTCTCATACTGATATCGTGATTTTGGGACTTAAAACTCAAGAAATATTATTATTAAGGTGCGCCTCTTCAAAAGGGACTGTTTTTACACCAACTTTTCGGCCGGAGCCCGCCCTTTCTCAAGAGATATGTATTGAGAAGCGGCGGGCTCCGACGAAACGTTAGTGTAAGAACAGTCGTAAAACAGAGCACGTGGCGGGCCGCACCGCGGGCTCCGAAAAGGGCATAAGGGGACGTAGTTAGTCGAGCGGCCGCCGCGGGACCAGTGAGTGGGGACAGATTTCACAATGTATTTCTTATCCTCAGTAACTCTCTTGGTAAGATTCTTCTGGCATCACAGTTTGCAGACGAACACTTCTTTTCAAATATTCTATATAAAGAGTACTGAATTTCACAACGCTTTGCTTTGGAATAAGGTAAGGCTTTTGTGCAGAGGGCGACATAGGCAGCACTGCCTTTATCAGCCGCGCTGCTATTGTGCTTAACACACTCGATACACGAATTCCCTTTCGACTGAAAAGAATCTCGGCGCAATTTTAACGCGCTTCGTCGCTCGCTTTGCCAGTGTCTCGTTGTTGCTCGCCGAAAGATGCCGAGAAGCCTCTGAGAAATTTCTGAGAGGATTCTCATGCGCATATAAAACTCAAGAGCACGCAGACATCGCTATGTGGAATACTTTTAAAGAACGCCGCTGAATACAACCAAGCAGCAGCGATACAGCACGATCCAAAGGAAATGCGATTCGAATCACGCGCAGACGACGTTCTTCCGTTTCTTTCTGTGAACAACAGTAACGCTACTGGAATGCGTGGCACCCGTATCGACTATAAGCAAGCTCGAGTTCCGACTATGTGAACAAAAGCAGTAGCGACGAGAAATGCGAGACAGATACACCCAGTTCTCATTGCCTACGACGAGCTATGCAGTGCGTGAGCGCATGCTGCCCATTAGAAAAACAACAAAAGCATATGCACCCAACAGGAGAACGCATAGGTGTATTGCAGGGACTGCAACGATGGCTAGGATTTCTCTTTCGTGAAAAGCGAGACGCAGTGCCCAATTCAGGAAAAACTAATGGCAGACAAGGCTGCGTCTGGAACGCGAAGATCGGTGTCACTGCATGCGTGCTGTGAAAAGAGAGTAAGCGAGGCATTTTAGAAAACGTAGAATGCTCCGAAATAGAGCAATATGTATAAAATCATCTCCTATTCATTTTTCCGCCAAATGGCGCTACCAATCACCTGGCTTCGACTATGCGACGTGCTCGAAGACCCTGACGTCTTCTGGCAGAGATAAATGACTAGATAGATAGATAACGAATGGGAAGGGGTCAAAGGCTCGTTGTATTTGTTATAAGCAACTTAATGAGCAAACAGACAGTGAAGCCTAGAAAAGAGTAGGAGAAGTTATTTGTAGTATTGTAATTGTGGAGTAAGTAGAAGAAATTAAAGTGGACGGAAAGACAAACGTGCCTTCGGTGGGAACCGAACCCACGACCTTCAGATGGCGCGTCCGAAGCTCGAAATTATCTACTCTCTGTCTGGATTCGTTAACATTGTCCTGGCTTCTTAACCTTCTTTTATTCCGTCAACAGTTCACAACAGCCATCAGTTTCACCTATTCCCTCTGTGACGTTACGTTAGGTGTGCCGCAAGGCACTCTCCTTAGCCCTTTATTGTTCCTAATATACATTTACTCACTGACATGTCCCCTAACCTACGACTTTTTGCCGACGGTTTCGTCATTTACCGCTCAATTACTTCTAGTGAGGATCAACTCGCCCTGCAAAATGACCTCACAATAAATAAAAAGTGTTGTAAAAATGGCAGATGACGCTTAATTCTAGTAAATGTAAGGTTATCTCTTTCCGCCGTAAGAGTATACACTCCAATTTCTTATACCTTATTGATAGCAAATAGTGTCCCAGGCGTCATCGTACAAATACTTAAGCATTCATCTCACTCACAATTATTTATGGGAGGTGTATATCAACACCATACCTGCCAAAGATTCCAGGTAACGTGGATATCTGCGCCGGCATTCGCGCAACTCCCCGATCAACGTTAGGCAACTCGCTTGTGAAACCATTGTTCGTCCGCAGCTAGAATATGCATCATCATTGTGGTCCTCTCACCAAATCTACCTGACTAACATGCTAGAGACTGTGCAAAACAGAGCCGCTCGCTTCAGCGCTTGTAAATACAGCCCACAATCCAGCATAACACAGGGCAAACATCACTTGTATACCTATCACTTGTACCATTAAATACAGATAGTTCCATCGATAATCAAAAGAAGAGGCGTGCAGGACACGGACACAAGGAGAGCAGTGAACAACACGAACGCCGACTAACAACTGATGCACAGCACAGAGGCGAAAAAGAAAGAAGACACACAGCTTATCTGCGCATGCTCGGAAAGGTAGCGCCACCTGTCAATCGGTTACACGTGCCGGTCTTCGCGATAGACAACTCCTAAGGCTTTCTATCTCCTCTCTGTTTAAGCTAATCGACGGCTGACTCACGCATGCACTTACACTAATACTGATATGCCAGGCCTCAACCAATAAACGCGTATCTTCGTTCTTATGCCTGTACAGGATCTCGGTTTTGTCTAACTCGGGCATGCAGCTACAGACCTGGCAGTGCAAGGATAGATTGGACGGCGTCCCACCTGATAGCGACCTTCTGTGTTCAATTAATCTTTGATTAATACAACGCGCAGTTTGCCCTACATAAAAACGTCCGCAGCTAAAAGGAATCTTATAAACTACACCCATGCGACAGTCGCTGAAATTGTTCTTGGCTAGGTGCTTAATAGGACAGATATCCGTTCGCTTCTTACCTTCCGTCTGCTCATTTCTTCTATGCACTGCATCACAAACCCTTCCTAACTTATTGGGAGCCGTAAACACAACATTAACCCCATATTTACTTCCCACTTTCTTAAGCCTGTGCGAAACTGCGTGGATATATGGAATACTCACGACCTTTTTCTTGTTAATGTTACTCTCTGCTACAGCTTTTGTTCCGGTCGAAATCGACTTCTTAAGACGCTCAGCTACTGTGGCTATGGCATGCGTGAGTCAGCCGTCGATTAGCTTAAACAGAGAGGAGATAGAAAGCCTTAGGAGTTGTCTATCGCGAAGACCGGCACGTGTAACCGATTGACAGGTGGCGCTACCTTTCCGAGCATGCGCAGATAAGCTGTGTGTCTTCTTTCTTTTTCGCCTCTGTGCTGTGCATCAGTTGTTAGTCGGCGTTCGTGTTGTTCACTGCTCTCCTTGTGTCCGTGTCCTGCACGCCTCTTCTTTTGATTATGGACTGTTACCAACTCGCTCAACTTTCTGTCCTTTTGAGTTCCATCGATCTGTTATCCTTATTTCATAAATGTCGGCATCGGGTCAGGCCTTCTCCCTTAGCACTGGAAACGTCTTCGCGCATTTCATGTCGCTTCCATAACCAACACAGCATTAAACGTATAAATTAAGGTACCGTCTCATTCAATGCATCAGCGCTTCCCCGCGCCATTGTTCTATGGTATGGCTCTCCTGACAATACTGCATCCATCACAAACCACCAATTATTTCTAAATCATACGCGGGAGCACTTTCTGAAATAGCATCACGTTGTTATCATTCCTTTTCTTTCCCGCGAAATCTTAATGCATTTTTTTTCTTTTGTGAGTGTACTTGGGCTTCAGTTGTTTTCTCATTAAGGAAGGAATATTGCTTCTATGTTTGAAAATGTTTTGCACTGTATTTTTGCTATTTGTTTTGCCCTGTATAACAATTTCTAAATAACTACACTGTACATTTTGTCATTCATTTCCTTGTATTTGTATTATTTATTTCTCTTTAAATTATCAATGTGTTATTTCTATTATTTACATTGTACTTATCTCCCTTATTCAATGGTCCATTGGGCCCTGTAAGGTATCATGAATGAATGAATGAACCATACGGAACGGGCGTGTCATGTACCGTCTTGTACTGCGAGTGATTGCGCAAGTCGAAAGCTGCAGTCATTCGCAAATACGCGACTAGCAAGTGATCGAAGATAAGCGTAATGTTGACGTTGTATCATTATTTCGAGAACGTGATGCTGGTTTAAAATCTTGCTGCCGTTCGAATATCGAGATGTATAAAAAGGCGGCGTAAGGACTCGTAGCACGACCACAAATTGCATTACATGCGCGAAGACACCCTGTGTATAATAATTCTTGCAGGTACCATTTTTTCTCGCCATAACCCGAATGACATTCGTTGTCTGTAACACAGCTTGTCCCGAACTGGTTAACCCCACTGCCTTTCCCTTTTCTCCGCTTTCGTTCTCTGTTGTGGTCTCGCCTCTATTGCAAATATGTTCGCTGCCTGAAAAGAAAAAAGAAAATGATAGCAATGATATTTTTGCTTACTATTGGGTTACTTATTTTGAATATCCATGTACACTGCACTTGTTTGAAAGTCTTACTCATACGTACGACGCTATAACAACTTTACACATTCAACCCTAACAGACCACCTAAATGGCTTTCCTAAAAATAATTTAAAAACACCAGATAAACAGGGCAAAAAAGAGAGGAGGAAGAATTCTGACAGGACAGGGGCCCGCACCGCGCTCCGTAATGGGCTCTCGCGGTTTTGGTGCTGCAGTGAAACACGCGTTCTCGGCGGTCACGTACATCGGCGGTGCTCGTTCCACGTTGAAAACTTCATTAGAGTAAAAAGGCGTTTTATTACAAAAAGCCGCTGATGAGGCCCAGACCTTTTCCGCCGGCGGAGTAATGCAGTCAAGAAAGCACGTTCGCGAGGAAACCCGGAAAAAAATCGGAAATGGGCTTTCTAGATGCCTCCCTGAAATGTTCGAGTCAGCGTGCTTTAATAAAGTAATGGTGCCCGTATAACAAGGCACATAGGAAGAGAGAGAGAGAAAAAAAAGAACAATCAGCTGTGAAAAGCGACTGCAGTAAAATATAGTATTCTAAATGTCACGTTCCAAATAGTTTCACTAATTCACTCTTAGCATGTAGAGGTATTCATTTGAAAGTGTCAGTATTCCTCGCAATTATGGATAAATTTTCATTAAGCTTTTACACCGTTATTTCGGCCATCTTGTGTTGCTGAGTATAGGGCCACTAAGCAATACCTGGCACCCCAAAAGCGTAATAGGACACACAGGCGTAGGTGAGCATTCGTGAGAGCTGTCGACAGAGAAGGGGCATCTTCCCGTTGAGCGTAGGTGATGTGCTGTTCATTTGTACGGATGATTGTTTCGAGGTGCACTTTAAGTCCATGGGCAGCCGCGCCACCATTAACAAACCCAGGCTCGCTTTCTCTCACAAACAAAGGCTCACTTTCTCTTAAACGAAAGCGAGCCTTTGAGATTTTAAGCCGAAGCTGACATACGTATAACGTGAAGAACAAGATGCAAATGTCGCTTTGTTAAACAAAAGGCATCATATTTCTTAGCCTTATACGCTCATCTTCAAAGTGAAAAACAAGCGGAGAGTAATGTCTCAGTTGTTAAAAAAATATTGGTACATTTACGACAACATCAGTCAGGCTCACCATTTTTCAGCAGAAGAGCACATGTACGCCATATGTAAACAGCAATGAGTGGCGTCGCCATCAGCAGCACCGTCAACTAAGAGGTTGAGGAGTCATGCGGCAATGGTGAATGAACGCGCTACGGTCTCCAGTGATGTCCGCTACTGTCGCCAGTCCACGCATCTTCACATCCATTTGATAGTTGTAGGCATCGTTGCCCTCGCGACAGTACCAACATTTTTAATAACACGGATGCGGTGGATACGCTGGACAGCTGAACGTCTGAGTTTGCGTCGAATGCTACCTCATCGACGTTACACTCCTTAATCCTGGCTGTGATGAATTTGTCGCGCTATGATTGTCCCGCAGACAGCGCGTTATTTAACTCATTGGTTATTGTGGTGTTATAACTCTATATTTACTACCCTGCTGTCTACAAGGAGAAGTCTGCAATTCTTCACTTCAACATATCGGAAGTTAAAACCGCTAAACAGCTGCGCACAAGTTTACACGAGAGAAAATCGTAATCATCGGCCATTCTTTTTTTCGAACACAATTTGTTTACCCGTTTTTGGTGGGCTGACGGTGAATACTGCTCTCGGGTGGTGTAACTGCTAAGCTCCATCGCCTAGCCAGGCCTACCAGTGCGTCATCACCAGCGTGATTGATAACGAGCCATTTGGGCGAGCCTCAACGTGAGGCAACATGAACATGCTTGGTTTTGGTAAACGCGTGGAAGGCGTATCGCGTATGGTTACCATGCTTTCCTAATTTGCTATAATCATAAAAACGGGATCGCAAGTGCACAACATTGGTCGGAAGCAGTACATTTTGGAGAATACATTTCTGAAGATATTTGAAGCAACAGCTCGCCATTTGGTGGCGCAAGAGGAATTAGCAAAATAATTTACTTCACATATATGTTACATATCCACAAACTTTAATCTAGAAAGGTTCACAACCTGTTCATTTCTTTTTTTCTGGTGGCTATAAAACCCAACACGCTTTCTTTTCTTTGCCAGACGCCTGATCATTTTTAATA
Organism: Hyalomma asiaticum; assembly: GCA_013339685.2. NCBI lineage: Eukaryota > Metazoa > Arthropoda > Arachnida > Ixodida > Ixodidae > Hyalomma > Hyalomma asiaticum. The sequence continues at coordinate 51,499,023 of CM023483.1, read as the reverse complement.
CTTCTACGTTTTTCTCAAGACTGCTCTTTTTGCAGGCGTAGTCTCGCTGTCTTTGGTTTTGATAGATGTCTCTCATACAGAGAGGCTTCCATCCTTCTTAAAATTGACTGCAAGCGAAAATATTCGCTAAGAGACAAACGACGATAAACTAGAACTTTACACAACACCACGGTCTGCCCGCAAACGTGTCTGCAAGCGGCATCGCTTAAAGAACGGACAGGAAAATTGACGGTTACGGACAGGCGACTTTCATCACTGAGGACCGTGGAATGCACAGAGCTCGGAGCAGCACAACTCACCCACGCTGCGTAGCGGCGTTTCTACACAAGTCACGATCTGCACGCTGTCAGAGACTTTAGCGAGAGCAGACTCGAAACGAAACAATAATAAAGAAGAACGCGCGTGATATGCGCGGTGTTTATTGGTTGTTTGTTCCTTTCTTTTGAAACAGGCGGACAGATAAGCCGTGGGAATCATGGCGCGATGCCCTGACACTGAGTGGATCGCAAAGAGAGTGTGCGCAATGGGGCTAAATAAGCGCTATGGAAGGATAGTGCGGTGTCTAGGCTCCGGGATGTCATGGCTCAAGCTCAGAGATGAAGATGTACACGTTGTCAGGCAATAAGTGAGACTGCCGATTTGCACGGGGAGCACGCAGGCGGCTCTTATTTTTCATTGCGTCAGAATTCAGCAGACGTGACAATGGCCCTTTAGTACGTTATGATGCTTGACAGCTTAGATCGGCATAAAGTACACTATACTATACTTCGTGAATGTAGGCTAGTATGAAGAGGATCACTAATAGGCGCATTACTTGCCTCATTCGACCACATTCTGTGCATACTCACAATGATGATGAATGACGGGAATAGCCAGACACCGACTATCCGATTTATTGCCGAGACGTCAATAACTTTTGCTTCAAATGTTCTCAGCTTACCTGATATTCGCGTGTCTGTCGTTGGGCTCAGTTAACCCCTTCGGATGATGGTTATTTCTTCTTTCTTTCAAAATATGCGCAAACGGCACTCGTTTCTAAAACATCCGTGCAAGTCAAGCATAATGTAAGTGGTCATCTTTTCCGCGAATTAATGAAAACTCCGTAATTCATACGCCTACTTAACAGACGTCCGCTAGATGGGCTTCATAAAGTGCGACAGGTCTGAGAGTGGTTAAGATGCTAATGCCATCTACCAAGACATGGGAGTACATTGCACTCCATGAGCCCATCATGTTAGGTTATTGTGAATACTTCAAAGCACTTTGCTGAATTTTCATCCCTCTGTAGTTCTGTTCAAACCAATCGCGTTAACGAGATTCGAATAACTACTTTAAGATAACGATCACTCTTCATGTGTCCTGAAAACACTAATTAACCCTGCTTTGTATCACCTGACCGTCGTCGTACCCTTTTAGGTTTTCTGATTTCGCTACATCATTATTTGCAAAAATATCGATGGTAGAGTGTTAATTTATTTCCATTAATTTTAGCAGAGCTTGTCTACTTCGTGTATTTCAAATGATATAATGGCTACTAAAACAGAACAGTGAGTACACCTCCGCATGTATGTAAAGCGTTTGAAGCATAAGTGCGGAAGGAAATGCGCGACGCTAACACCTTAACTTCACCAGCAATATTATCGCGTTTCTGAAAATATCTTTCCATAAAAAATAGTAAAAATGACATTTGCACCTTTTCGTAGAGACTGTGCTTAATCTAATGTACTCGTTAGCAAAACGGAGGAAATTATTTGCGAACATTGGAGACTGCAATGAAGCAACCAAAGCGCCTGTCTTCTGAAGCAATTTCGGGCATTGATCGATAGGTCGGCACACGGCGCTTTAACTGACCGCACCGTATTGCTGCGCACAAACGATTCGCTTTCATCACGCTGCGGCCACTCCTCTAATGACACACAGTTGGATAACGACCTCGGACAATGGGCTGTTTTCCACGACCGATTTGTTCCAGTCGGGCCGTTTACTGCAGGTCGTTAATCACCCGACGCGATGAATTTAGCACTCCCGGTGCTCCTCGTAGGGCCGCAACTCTAGGCGCACACACAAATGCCGCGGCTTTGTCGCAAGGCACATATCCTCTATAGAAGTGGCTGTTGCCAAGCACACAATGCTATTCTTTCGGATGAAATAATTGGCGACTTTTGGTTTATTCTATAGCGTATTTAATAATTCAACTGCGTCCATATTCTTACAAAAATTCATGCGGATTCCATGCATTGTCGTAATAAATCAACCTGATGTGAAGAAGTAGGCGAGAATCATACATGCCGCTGTTTGGATTTGGGCCAGTCGCTGCAAGGTGCGTGAAGTAGGCTTACGAAGCACGTCGCTTAAGCTGTGATGCGTAAAGGGTATACACAGGGGCCGGACACTTCGACTAGTTTCGGTATTGGAAATAAAGCGTCCGCCATTGTTTTGGTAGGAAGCGAAAATTCAGCAACGTTTGCATATGTGGCCTTATCTTTGCAACCTACGCATGAATAAAGTAAAGTTATGCAATTATGTGTAACAATAAAACGTGTCCTCGGGTATTTCCTTTTTTTAACACACTATAGATTTATCCAGACGCTGCATTCGTTGCGCCGACGGGCGGCGCTTTCGCTCTTATCTCTTCTGCTGCCACTCCGTCCGTCTGCTCCTGCTGTTTTCACTGTGCACGTGTGGAATTTCCTTGAAGTGCCTTGAAGGTGAACATTTCGGTGTTTGTGAGTGCGAAAGCGCTGAAAATGTCGGCGAAACTAGGAAAAGGACGCAAGGCCTGCTACGCTGCTTTTTGGTGTGACAACTCGGGAAGAAACAACACAGCAAAATTTTTGCGCCTCCCAGCGGACGAAAGGTAAGCACACTTTTTGTTCGGTACGAAGGAGCAAGTGCTATCCTTATCAAAACAGCTACAGGGTGAACCGAAAGATTTCTGCTGTTGCTTTACAGTGATTTTTTTTTTGGCACTGCGCATTTTTCAGTAATGTAGCAAGCATGTAAAGCTGCTTGTGGAGTCTTCCTCGTGAGCCGAATGACTCCAGCTGACGCTCAGGCGGAAATTTCGCTTCGGTATCGGTTTTATTAGCGGTGGCGCTTAATATATTTTTCTTCGACAAGAAATCTTGCAAAGTATGTTCGCCGAATGCGCTTCTTCGACGAACTGGTTCGGCTTTTGAGCATTCCGATGACCAGTTCCTTGTAGCGACACTACCACATTGAATGCTTACGAAATAAGCCTTTAAAATAATTTACGTAGCAGTGACTGCTTACATTCCGTGTAACGTGAAGTTCGTGTTACCTGCCCTAAGGCCAAGCTGCGCTTTGCTTTTGAACCTGTGACACATTCTTTCCTCCCTTTTTCGCACTCTCTATATTAGTGTCGCTTTTACGTGTTGTTTATTGATATCCATGGTGGTATTTGTTTCATTTTCTAGGCGTGACGTAGGGCGAAATTACGCCAAAAGGGCAGACCTCGAGGGACTCACACAGGAGCAACTGTACGACGGCTACCGCCTCTGTTCGGACCACTTCGCCGAAAGTGCCTACGCGAACCCTGCCAGAACAAAACACTTTAGCGCATTTCGATGTCTCCGCAAACAGCGTGCAAGGTATTGTCCTTGTGCAGAAATTTCTAGCTCACATTGTTGCGCTATAATTCACTGCTACGAACACGAATTTTCAGATCTTGTACTTGATGTGGTGAAGCTGCACAAGTACTAATAGTATTCGGCATTCTTGCCACGCATACTTTCATTTTAATATCAAAGGAGGAGGAAGAAGCTCCTTCTAGAAAGTCAGAAATATCTTAGTAAGTCAAGAAAGCACGCTGTGCCACAAGCAAGTGTGCCAGCAAAGTTGAGGCGCTTTCACCGGTTTGTTAAGGCGTCTTCGAAAGTCAAATGACAAATTACCTCCAGCCAATTACAAAACTAAGAGTACAGTTCAGATTTGTCCTATGCTTCCAACATCATGCACGAAGCTGAGCTTATTAGCTCTATAAAATAAATGATTTATATGATTCAGGCATATTAGAGGAATGTCTTGAAAACCGGTCAGAGTAGGCTTGTTCTGAGCTATCTGCCCAGGCTGATTCATTAAATGCTGTATATCTGAGTTACTTTTGTAAACATTTTTCCATGTCCCGAAGCTGCGCGTTCCGTAATAACCTTGCGCATGAGTCTGTCCTAGCCAGTTTCCAATGATGACTAACCATCGACACTTACCTATACTGCAATTTTTTTCTCAATGGAAAGCTCTGTCTACAGGGTGTCATTTGTTGTTTGATGTTGTAGGATTGTGATACCCATGCCTAAACTAATAAAATATATAGGCATTACAAATTTCGAGGAATAACTGCAATGTACTGCTGTACTATTCTGCAATGATGCCCTGTTAGCAATGCTACAGCTTTGAACGAGGGTTTACGTGACGTATCGAGAAACATAGCCAAGTGTTATAACGTAAATATATTTTGCTCAGTATGTAATGGTACATTAGCACAAGCTGAGTTATATAGGAAGTTAGCTTGCTATAGAAGGTTATTTAGACTAGCAGGCTTCATAGAAAAAGGGTTTGGTAGTGTTGGGCTCAACGTACAGGTCATCTGCACTGCATGATCAGTTCATTATTCACAAACGTGTTACTATGAACCGTCGTTTCTGGAGAATTGTATTGTGTACAGCCAATAAACGTACGTGGTGACCCCTGCAGCGATATTCTGTATACCATGAATTGTGTGAAGACTTCTTTTATACTTATGTAACCAATACAGAATGCGAACATTTGTATTTATCGTACGAGATACACTGTTCTGTGCTATTGTGGCATCCATTGAGTTTTATCATTTGCAATGCGTTGCTAATAAAATGAGTGAATAAACCACATTTTCTGACTACACCGTTTTCTTGCTCAAACAAAACTGTCACGACCAGTTCCTTGTGGAATTTCTTTAAAGTCCCTTGAAGGTGAACATTTCGGTGTTTGTGAGTACGAACGCGCTCAAAATGTCGGCGAAACTAGGAAAAGGACGCAAGGCGTGCTGCGAGAAATATTTACAAAATTCAAACGAGAAATATTTACAAACAAATGTTTTGTGGATGTGCTGAAAGTCCGAGAAAATAGCAAACGAAAGTTGTCGAAAACAAGATATGCAGCAGCAACGCAACCCGAAAAAAAAAATTGCAAGTGGTCGCGCGCTCGTGGAGCGCATAGCAGACGACAAGCAGCTCGGCGCTTCCTCCTCTCTCATCAACAAAAGCGTTGCCATAGCAGCATCAGAATTTTTTAGTGTTTTTTGGTTTCACAGTTTGGCCTACCAAACACCAGGGGACAAATTGGCGCTAGTGGTGCTATTATCGTTTACCTGGGGGGTATACTAGCTGACCTAGCCCTGGTATACATACTTAGTAACGTCGGCATTCACGTCCGAAATCCGATGTCCTTTTCATCGAGATAAGATGCATCCAAGTGCGCGCTTTCGCGCATCCAGTAAGGCAGCATTCGTTTGGGCATCCCTGGGGCATAAAGTAACAAAATACTGTAAGTGGCTGAGTTGTAGCAGATGTGCAATATTTATTACATTGTAATAAGAGCGGGTAGAAAAAACAATGAGATTGTAGCCATCACTGGTCAACACAAGCCATTACCTAACCAGCGTTATCTAGCTGGGGTCCACACTAGCTTACATTAGCAGGTGCAAGACTCCTCTTGCTCACAGTTAACCAATGTCATTCAGTGCTAGCCGCAATAAGTCAGTACTCGGAAGAACTAGTCAACATTAGCCACCTAGTAACCGGCAGGTATATTCATGATACGTCATGCCATTATGTCATGTTGCTCAAAGGTTATCATGGCTGCGTGAATATTCCGCTAGTTACCATGTTCATAAAATGTTCTCCATGGGTTCGAGGTGCATGTACCATTTCGTGATATTCATGTCATTGTATAAAAGGCATAGGTGTTAGAAATATACATAGTGTGACATACTATTCATAATTGTCACACAGACATGTCATGTGGCACGCTGGTTCATATTAAAGGGTCACTAAAGAGCAAAACAATTTTTCTCCTATCAGTAAATCAATGTTTCACAATGCGAAAAGCGCAACTCATACGGCGGGAAGGTGCTTGGTAAGTGAGAAAACGCGCAAAAGGAAAATACAGGTGGTGGCGCCTCCTTGACGTTCCCGCATCAACTCGCTGTGACATTATAGATTCTGAAGACAAACATAAGTGTTCACTGGTAATCATGAATTTCATTGTGTTCGTAGGTAGCCAGAGAGTTGACAGAGCAAGTTTCATGAAATTGCATGGTGCCGAAATATTAAAAAAGAACCTGAAATCCGTCACGTAATCCTTATGTTGAAGCGTGGAGCTTTCGACGTGAAATTCAAGAAATGAAAACTTGACCTTCATTTTCTTCAGTATTATTGAACCAATGATAACGAAACCAGTGATAACAGAATTTTTAAAATACAATCTCTCAGTATAAACTGATTTACTGTTTTTCAGCGTCCCTTTAAGATAATGAAAAAAAGCGCCATGACATCAACATGGAGTAAACATGGCTTCTGATGTATTTTATGACATATATAACATACATGTCACTGCATTTCACGACACGACCTATTGGTTAATATATTTTTCTTTTCACATTTCTATAAACACACGAGATGCGATGACCACACAGGATGTAACCCTGTAAAGGGTGCATGCCTGCACAAAGGGTAAATGTACGGGTGAGCACCACAGAAACTGAAGGAGTCAAACAGCATTGTAATAGCCGTTACCCTGGAACACGACATGCGGAAGTAAACTCCACCTTAACTTTACTGCAGCATGCCACTTTATAAAAATCTAGCAAATCCCACGCACTGTGGGAATTGGTGTCATGCGGAGAAGCCAACAAGAAAATTGCCTATTGGGGTCGTGTGGTAATCAGTGAAGTGTTATGAATAGGCTGAACGTCTTCGTGTTACGTGCATGAGTAGACGTATGCTTAAGATGGGCTGACCAGGAAACTCGAGAGCACCGTGGCAACTGAACTACAGCTCATGGCACGGTGTAATGTTGACACTGACGTTAGGGCGCAGCACAGACGCCTTTTATATCGACGAGAAATGCACGTTACGGCGTGGGGATGCGCGTATCATGAGCGTCGTTCGTTGATCTATTCCTCAAAATCGAGCTAAGTTGGATAGAGGCACGCTGAGTGCTAGAAGAACATGTATATCACTTATTACGTTGCTAAAAAGCGTAATTGAGTGGTCTTACGCAAGCACCATCAGCATACTTACTGGTGCATTAGGTTTACTTACTATATTTATCGCGTGGGAGGAGCCGCCGTAGCCTAGTCGTAGCGTGCTTGCCTGGCACCACGGTGGCCCGGGTTCGATACCCGCCTACTGTTTTGTTGGATGCCTTTACAGCACGTTCTAGTGTGTATGTGTGTTAAGCCTACATCAGAATATCTCGTACTACGACTGACAAACGGTATGCCTTTGTTGTTTTTATGAGCGTTCTAATGACATGTTAAATGTCTATTTCAGTTGGCCCGACATTGACATCGGCTATACAAATTTCAGACACGTGTGGCGCGTACCCGAATACTACGGGCACACGTGATTGCACTATCGTTAATCCTGATGTACATGATGAGTATAGCATGCTAAATATGCAAGTATCAATAATTCATGACTGTCATACATTGACGTCCTATCATTCAAATTTTGGTGTATACCAAGTAAACGAGACGACCAGGAGAGCACCGAGATGTAGGCGGATAGATACGGTCAAAGATAGATATATAGATACGGTCAAAGTTGCTCAAGTTTGCCAAGAAATGCTTCCCATTTAATACCATAAATAAAATGCACTAGTGCATGCAATATGCTTATGTAATATGCGATGTATATTTTCTTCTGCAAGGCTGTCCCCAACGCCTAGAACTGTTATGGGTGTAACAGGGGTAAATGAACATTATGTTATATTTTATGATTTATAAGACAACTAACTGCAAGGACAGTACTACAAGTCTATAAATTTACTGTACAGAATGCATGCACTGTGCGCGCGTGCTGTGTGCATTGTAAAAAAATATTATAGAGATAGAATGGCGTGCCTATCGACGACGGAAAGTGAAATAAGGTCAGCGAGCATGGTGTAAGATTGGTGCCCGTGAGGATTACATTTATATGTACTGACAGCTGGCCGTAAAGGTGACGCAACTGTACAGAATTACGGAATGCATTTGCGTAAACGTCTTGGTGAAAATATCAGGCCTTCCTTTTTCTGAAAAGAAAACAGAATGTCCTGTGACAGACTACCACCCTGCCTACTATTTTTCTTTGGAAATTGTAGAGATTCTGTGGTTTCCCTCATTAACGTAGTCAGCATCATTCCGAACACGAAGGGGGCATTTTAATGTGGCCATTTCTTGTGCAGCAGGCCAGAGGGGCCGACAGTGTCCTTTAAAATTCTATATGATGAAATTTTCAGTACACTGGTGGTAGTACGAACCTACAGTATTGCTCTCCTATTCGATAAACATCGGTTTGTATAATGTGGATATCTACGGTTTTGCGCCGTTTGTGATTCTCTACGACACATCAGGCACGAAAGTATCATTTTCTGCTCGAAGCAGAACTTCTCATTAAGAAAATGCAATGCCAGTGTAAACTAATATATAAATATACAGGAGTATAGCCTAAAAAAAACATAAAAGCAAAACAGACGGCTGTGTCGTCATTGTCACTGTCGATGTTAGCTGTAACATTAAGCGAAACTTTTGGATATTTGCGAGTCATGGTGCATTGTGTTTTCCGTACAAGATATTCACAAGGTCTGTGGGATTCCATTCTTAGTATACCCAGCAGTAGGAGTGTTATTAAAATAAATCTTATATTTAGGTTATAAATTAAATCTTATAATTAAGTTGCTTAAGTTACCGACTCCCCGCTTCGTTCTTTTAAACAGCTACGGAAGCTCATGTGCATGGAGAGACACGCGAACATCGCTCTCTGGAAATTATATTCTTTTTCTGCTCGGCTTATTTTTATTACTTGAAGCCATTTTCATACACTCAGACGTATTTCATGCACCTCCACACGTTGAAGCATACTGCCAGAGCGTGTGCACGTTTAGGAAAGAAAAATTAATTAGGAAAATTATGTCCTGTAGACATAGCTAAAGCTACACACACACACGCACACACACACACACACACACACGCACGCATGGAGATGTTTGGTATGTATATCGAATAAATGAAGAGGTGACTCAGCCTTCTGAACGGGGAATCTCAATGAAAGCTGAACTTGGCACGCAATTTGCAATTGTAATTACCAACGTGCACTAACGTTTGCGAGTAATGCGGTGTTGCACAACTGTAGTGTTTACGGCTAAAAACTGCGGGATGATTATCATCAGCTGAGATTCACTCGTCCATATTCTTTACAGCTATCTACGTGCTTCAGTAGCTGCGCTCGTGTTTGCACACATCCGCATGTTGCCAAGAATATCATGGTGACTCGTTGTGGCGAATGTTTCATAACAAGGGTATTGATGAGAACACAAGAACATCAAGAACACGTCGGAGCTGGACACAGCTGCAGGGAACACGCAGTGTGTGCACAAGCTTAGCAAAACGCTATTATCAATGAGGTTGACGCCTACTGGCACAAACAAAAAATTCTCATTTTTATTTTCCTTGAACTTGCTGAAGTTAAACTGTTGAGTAGTGATTTCGCGACCAGCACTTACAAAGAGCTCAACAAAGATTTAGGAAAAATTGTAATAACGGGAATTATTATCTTGACTGTGAAAAAACACCATGTTTCCAAGGAGCTTCCTTTTGAATGCCCCCTTTCTCGTCCCCTTGGAATTCACGTCAGCGGTACTTACAGGTGCTTCAAGCGTACGCCCTTAATGCTTGTGGATTCGAGAGAAATTCAGCGAAGAGTTTGCGAAAGCGGGACACGCTAAAGTCATTTATCTTTTGCCGTGAAAGCTCTGCAATGAATATCTCATGACGCAGACTCGCGGCATGTCACGCAAGCGCTCCATCAACGTAGGCGCGGTGCGGAAGACGTCTCACACAACGCCTTTTGATAAACTGCGAAAGCAAGTGGGTGGTGCGGTGGGCGGATGCCTGCTATCTTTGAGGGTGACCAGTTTAGAAACTATGGTGAGCTTGAACCCTGCTGAAGAGCTCCAAAAGGAATTGCAACAACGTGCATTGTCTTTTAAATGGCATCGCGTAGTAGGTTTTATACGAAAGCCCCGTCTTCAACCTTTAATTGTAGAGTTGGTACATAATTCGCCACGCACTGACGCTACGCCCAATGATGCTTAGTCGCCTATACAGGGAACAATGCGTGGTTGTTTTCGAAGAAAATTGCATTAAAAACTGTTTCCGTGACAAACAATCCTTGCTTCGTTTACTGGGCGAATATTTAAAACAATGTATCCGATAGCAGAATGCCATCTCTGCATTTTATTAGGTGTCTAAGAAGTCGCAGCGTATAGCGCTATAGCAATAAACTGTATGCTGGCTGTGAGGTCAGTTCAAAGCAATGCTGCGTGTTGGGCGAACAGTATATCTGACACCGTTTTCGGATCTATAAGTTGAAGATGTCGGGAACCTCTTCGACTGAATGACGATTTCCCGTTTTCCGTCTTTACGAGGTCTTTGTTGAACGGGTGTAGTTATTTGCTTATTTAAAGTAAGTTTTATAAATATGAAGCAATGAAAGTCAGAAGTTGCAACATTTGTAGGTAATCCATTGTATGTAATTAGCACGTTTCCTACAATGGACGTAAGAAAATTTCATGCTGAATAATTGAACGACACCAAAACGATACGTGAATGTCAAACTGCTAATTCGTAGTTGAATGCCACTCACAAAAGTAATCAAGTTTCTGTCTCCTTTTCTAGTGAGTCTTGAAACATTGCGCTTTTTCGTGATTAACGCCTTCCACTTTGAAAACAAGAAGTTTAGGTCTCTTTTGCACACAGACATTCAATGACATTTTAAGAGCCGTCAAGCGACTAAGCAGTCACTCGGGTTACGCAGCTAACGTAGCATCTCAGTGCTTATCAATGTAAGAATTGCCGAGAGACAGAAGGGGTTTAGGAGGCTGAGAAGTCGCGAGAGGCGAGTAAGACGCGACATTTGTTACTTTCGCACGGTTTTTCCTCAGAAGGTCACCGAAAGCAGCTACCGCGGCTGCTCCCATTAGAGTGAGCAATATATGGCGTCGGCCTAGAACGACCCTGAGCTAGAAACTCTTATCACTGCCATTACGAGCTGCCCGGCTCGGAAGTCGTCGTAGATCCCAGCTGTGAAGCGAAAACGCCAGCTTGCAGAGAGAGAGAGAGAGAGAGAGAGAACTAGGGCGGCATCTGAAGTTAGCTGTGGATAACGGCGCTACTTTTCTTAATTTTTTTGTTCACTCTACGCTTGTTCAGCTAATATAAATTGCGTGGCTAGAATACTGTGCCCGGGATGGCAAAGGGTAAACGTTGAAACTGAATGGCATCCGTTGAGACAGTACATTATTATTGCGGCTGCTTTTATCCTGAAAAGCGTTGCCGTTTCTGTGGAATAAAAGAACTAGAATCAGCTACCGTCTGAGCAGATTGCTAGGGCGACACAACCTTCGATGAGAAGTAAAGGAAGTAGGCTTAATAATACGAGGACACACGTACTTTCACCAAGAAGGTGTTGGCGTCGGCTGTCATCTGCTGCTGTTTCCTTCTCCGTCTACTTTTTCTTTGCGTTGACTATTAGCAATCAATTTCAAATAAGGAAAACAATTATATTTGCCACAATTGTTAATTCACTTCCTATTTCTTTGTATAGTTCTCGAAAACGAAACCGGAAACTTACCGCTCTCATTAAAGCGAAAAGTATTCAATCACTGCATTCTCCCAGTACTAACGTACGGTGCAGAAACATGGAGAATAACGAAAAAAACTAGAAATGAAACTAAGGAGCACGAAACGTGCAATGGAAAGAAAAAATTATAGGGGTAACGCTAAGAGATAGAAAACGAGCGGAATGGTTCAGAGAACAGACAGGAGTAGCCGATATTATCTTATCAATTAAAAGAAAGAAGTGGACCTGGGCAGGACATGTCATGAGGAGGAAGGATAATAGGTGGACAGTAAGAGCGACGGAATGGATACCAAGAGAGGGAAAACGCAACAGAGGTAGGCAAAAGGTTAGATGGAGCGATGAAATTAAAAAAGTTTGCGGGCATAAAGTGGAACCAACTCGCTCAGGATAGGGTGGATTGGAAATCGTTGGGAGAGGCCTTCGTCCTGCAGTGGACCTAAACAGGCTGATGATGATGATGATGACTAATAAAAATATCGAGTCTAACTGTTCATGGTTTCCGTCTCCTTTCTACAGGGCAACAAAGCACTCTAGATAGGACGCAGTTTGAAAACATCCCACTATGCTGGCGAGAAACGTGCGGTGCTTACAACCGTATACATCACTTTTTATTAAATAATTGATGGGCGTATTGGACAAAAAAAGAAGTTCTCCTTGTGCCTCTCGTACTTGCGACAAGAACTGAACACGCAGAAGCAGAAAGACTTAAGTTATGTGGTCATTGGAAATCTCAAACGGGTCGCTGTTGTAGGCAGCAAACAGAAGTTTTTGTTGTCCGCACATTGTTAGCCTTTTAATAGAAAAAGGCTAACAAAAGGTCACAACTGCCTGTTAGCTTAGATCACGCGCCTATAGTGGTTACACAGGCTTCTTCTGTTCTGTCCTTAATTATCAATATTACATTACACCAATAACTGTGTCGAACATCTGTGACATCCTATCTTTTTCATTGCTCAGAGACGGTAATCGGCGCCAAGATTAGTGCATTTTAATTGAATGTGACGACTAAATCGAACTCGCGCTGACAGGTAGGAACAACTAGGACTTGCATTACCTTTTATAGTTCTCTCGATTATGGAAAGCGTACAATACATTTCTTGGCCATTGGCAAATACTTAGTTTTTAGATACACGTGATTTGTAGTAATGAAAATAACGACCCATGCACTACTGCCTTATGCCAAACGGAAAGGAAGTTTTATATCAAGGCACAAGCTATTGAAATGTATCCTACAAGAAACTGTATCGATGTCTTTTTGTTTTAAATCCGAATGATTTCTTGGCGAACTTGAGTTAATTTGGCCGTATCTATCTATCTATCTATCTATCTATCTATCTATCTATCTATCTATCTATCTATCTATCTATCTATCTATCTATCTATCTATCTATCTATCTATCTATCTATCTATCTATCTATCAGCCTACGTTCCAGTGCTCTCCTGGTCGTGTCGTTCACCTGATATACCCGAAAATTTGCATGGTAGGGTACAAATTTATGACGAATATGAATGACTGATCTTTACAGCACTAAAGTGATATACTAGTCATCTACGTCATGATTAACGACACTGCAATCACTTGTGACTCATACCAGTAGTGTTCGTGGTATGCGGGTATAAGCCACAGTTGTTTGAGTGTTATAGAGCCTACATCATCCAATGACCAACCAAAAAAAACATACGAAACGCCGGGACTGCGTAAATTGACATATGAAGCGCCATGAGTGCGGATATCGAACGCGCAACTTTGAGCGGCGCCTCAAATTTTCTGCACCTCACCCAGGTGCACAGCCTCCGGGATCGGCCCACACTTATGTGTTCGCGCTTGACACACGGCGGCCGGCTCAAAGAGCTCCGCTTTGAAGACAACAAAGGAACTCTGTTTCTTCCTTGTCTTAAGGTTTTGATTGTATGTAGACATAACAAGCACACAGGCACACATGCAACTTCCCAAGCTGCCCCGCCAAGGTGGTCTGGTGGCTACGGTACTCGGCTGCTGATCCGAGGGTCGCGGGATCGAATCCCGGCCGCGGCGGCTGCATTTCGATGGAGGCGAAATGTTGAGGCCTGTGTGCTGTGCGATGTCAGTGCACGTTAAAGAACCCCAGGTGGTCGAAATTTCCGGAGACCTCCACTACGGCGTCTCTCATTAAGACTTTAAGACATTAAGTATTAAGACTTTAGACCCCACAAAACAACAACTTCCCAAGCTGTACGGGGAATCGAACGCAGAACCTCGAGGTGCCAAGCAAGCACGCTACAACAACGCTACGCCGGCTCCACCTTCACGGTACACAAACCTACTGCACCTGCAGCTCTAATGATAGTCCTTGTGTAACGTTAACTGCGCTTCTGATGTGTGATAAGCACCATCATATCTACAATTCGGTATGCTTTTGAGCAACTTTTCTCGTTCCCATAGGAACACTTCAACGAACGGGGCTTATGATAACACGTCAACGCACCGTTTAGCACATTTTTCTTCGACGAAACAGATGTCTGTGCTTTGTACTATCGCGACCCCCCACGTTACATCTAACCATGAGGTAAAATTCAGTTTCCAGGGTGCTGTCGACGTTCCTGGTTAGCCCTTGTTAAGCACCCTCGTGAGTGAGTGCATGCGCTTCGCGCAAAACCCTGATCCCAGTCGTAACAGTTGTACTGAATGCCAAACAATTCGTCACAGGCAATTCTCTCATTGGCTGCTTCGCATGACACCACCGATTCCCACAGTGCGTGGCATGTGCAGGATCATATTACAACGCGCTTACCCTCGACCCACTACCCACATCACTGACCTCAGCCCAGTGCTATACGATAGTGATAGCGATAATGATAGTGTTACACGATAGTGACATCGTGATATCATGATAGGGGCGTCATGAGTGATTGTGGCCGCACATTTAGAGTACGAAAAATAAGACGAAGAAGGAAGTGTATGGGTGAGCGTGAAGATTAGTTAAGGATTCAATTGAAAAAAAAAAGAATACTCGGTTTTCCATATTGAATTTCTGCAATACGGTGGCTTTGTTAGAAGAGATTGCTGATCTTAGCATTCTCAATCAGCATGGTCTTTTTTTTTTCTGTTTCTGTTTAGCTCTCTTTCTCTGTCCGCCTTCTCATCCCGTCTTTTTCCACCCCCCTCCCCCCAGCGCAGAGTGAAAACCGGCTGCCAACTTCTGGTTATGAACCAGAACTTCTGGTTATGAACCAACTCGCCCAAGCGTCCGCTTTAGCAAATCTATGATAAAGGCTATGAATAGAACTACAGTTCACCTCTGGAGTAAAACTTCAGTACCTTTAAGACGAATGACTGTAAGCGTAGCTGATACATAATACAAAATTTAGACGAAAACTTTAAGCTGCATCTAACTCACCGACAAGTACGACTGATGGTACGTAACAAAGCAACCAATTATTTATACAGTTTGTTTTACCAAATTGTTAGGCCTTAGCCGTTTCAATAACTACCGTAACAGGTTATCCATTGTATGCGTGGCGGCTATGCTTATTCTGCACTTCAGCAGAAGAAACAGCGTAGAACTCTCCATAGAATTATGGAACGAAGTAAGAAAGTCACGTTACGCTCTGGTGTCCTCCATGGCGTTCCTTGTATATATACTTTAAGTAAGAAACACGGTAGGCGAGTGCTTTCCTCTGGCTTCTATGCTTAGACTTGATCGACGATTGTTATACAAGACAACGACGGTGTCCCTGGATGGCCATGCACGCATGGGTACCTACTCTCCAGTTCCTAAAAAAAAAAGCAACAAAGAAGAAACTGCGCATTCTTCTATTCCCATTCCAGAACTAGAACAGGAATATAGCCAAAGTGCATCGCTGTTCTTCATGGCGCTCCGAGGACCGTTATGAATACAGAATGAGACAAGAATTCAGGATGACGTCGCCGAAAGCACGCCATGGCGGCGCACCGTTTATCAAGTTGCGAATACCAGCGGTACGTACGCGCCGCCTTTCGTGGTCATTTACATAGGAAGTGCGTCCGTGGAACATGTAACAATGAACGCGACCTGAAAGAGAAATACCGCCAAAACATAAACCGCAGTTCACTTCTCTTGTAAGCACGTCAATGTATGCAGTACGAGTGAGCTATCGCGCTGCTTCGACCATTGCATACCGCGGAAACTTTTTGTTCACATTTAAGGAGAAGCGAGCCAAGACATCTAGCGCGCGTGTATGTCTTACTTTATCCGACACGTGTGTTTCACTTAGCGCTGCATCAGTTCAAGGAGAGGAGCTGCAAACGTCGTACTCGAAAGCGAGGAAATAATGAGACGAAGGTGGAAGACAATCACCCAGGACAATTTGAAACTAATGACCTAAAGCAAAACAGCTACATAGAAAGGATTGCTATTGCTGCATAGAAAATATATGGCCGCGATAATGGAGTTCTTTAACAAGCTGAGAAGGGGGGAGAAAGTGCGTGAAAGTAAATATTCTCGCATTTGCTTCCGCGGAATAGATTCAGATTTCATTGATTTGTGGGGTTTTACGTCCCAAAACTACAATATGACTATGAGAGATGGCGTAGTTGAGGGCTCCGGAAATTTACACCACGTGGGGTTCTTTGACGTGCACTGACATCACGCAGTACACGGGCCTCAACATATCGGCTCCACCGGAATGCAGCCGCCGCGGCCGCTCGCGTCCTTCGGACCGGCAGCCGAGTGCCATAGCCATTAGTACACCGTGACGGAAAAAGACACAGAGACAAAAAAAGGAAATGACTGAGAGGCTAACCAGAAGAATAAGTATGGTATGCGAATTTACACTGTGCGGCGGACACAGAGTTAACGTCGTAAAATAGCCCGTATACATGACCCTGAATTTTTAGAATGTGATAACCCGAAAATATTTCACACCTCCTTTTTGACTGCCTGTTGGCACAGCAGAGAACTGCAGGTAATTTTACGCCTCAATGTTTAATTGATAGGAGAAGCGAAACTGCAGACGACAGATATAGCCGAAATCGTTAGCTTCATGAAACCGCATATAAAGTGCTCTGAGAGCCAAAACAAGTTTCTTCACTTCTTTGCTACAGAGTAACTTCACTCCTAGAGCATAGAACTAACACCTGTGCACTGTGAAGACGTTATTCTTCGTGCGCAGATAATTTGTGCACATCGCACGTGTGCGTATTTCGCTTTAAACTGTTATCGCAAGTCGTATTCCCTCTGGCTCCCTTTCATTTCCATTCATCACTCTTGCGCAAGGTAGCAGGCCAGAGACAAAGCATAATGACCGACCTCTCTGTACTTTATGATGTTAAAGGGCTCTGTTTGTATATCTGTACTCGGGAACAAAGTCTATATAGCGCAAAAATATATCAAAATATTTCTGTTCTAAACTAGCTGTTTATCCTGCGCGATTGATTTAAATCATTCAGGAAAGGCGCGCCGCACTCGCCTGTCACGCGATTACAAACCATTGTATAGCTGCTAGCCGACCACTCTTGTGCTCGCGAGCCTGCCCACTTAAAAATTTGTCCATTTCTTGATGATTTGGAAGTCGCGGGATCGAATCCCGGCCGCCGCGGCTGCATTTCGATAGAGTCGAAATACAGGCGTAATTTGGATGGAGGAGATGGAGACTCGTTTGCTGTGCGATGTCAGTGCACTTTAAAGAACCCAAGGTACACGAAATGTCCGAAGCCTTCTACAGCAGCGTCTCTCATACTCATATCATGGTTTTAGCACGTAAATACCCATAAACTATTATTACTTTTAGCAAGGGTGGATAGATAGATAGATAATAAACTTTATTGTGGTCCGGAAGTATCTTCACCCCGTTGTTATAGGGGCAAGACTGCGGGCCGATCCCACGTTGGGACGGGAAGGGGAAGCTTCATCACGATGCAGCAAGGGTGCATGTAACTTTTTAATCGGTAAGACATTGCCATAGCTGTTCAAACTCTTCCCTGCATCAGTGCTAAAGGTGCTTAGCTCGCCCTCTGGAGGAATATGGTTGTTGCGTGCCTCTAGGCTCTTGAGAACATGGGACTAGGTGTGGGTGTAGTGCAACTAACAAGCTATATTTCATAGACCTTTCTAAACCTTTTTAGACCTTTTCAGCTTATGATAACCTTTATAGTTCTGCAACTCGCATTTTCCGCTACTGCAGTAGCAACATTTTAGAGATTATAGCCAAGGCATATCAGAGACATGAGAGGCTTTTACGCCTGCACAGCCGTGTGACATGGATAATCTGGTCTCATACCACGAATGAAAAGCGATGGCACTTTGGCCAGACGTGGTCCTTCGGCCATTAAATGTCTCACATCATCCTCATCGAACCACCACAGCAATTCACGTATCTTGGGACAGGGGAGGGGAGGGGGGAGAGGGAAGGCTACCGAAATTTTAAGCCCTTGCAAATGGAACAAACAACTCTATTTCTTTCTTTTTTATCTTGAAAGATTTCCTCACGGCAGCGCCTGCTACACTAAACTTTCATAAAATGTTGACGAACATTTCATGGAAAAATAAAAGCAGGGTAACATTACATCTTTTTTGGTTGTCTTTCAAATGTGCAGACAAGGCAAGGCTTTGCCTTTAATATGAAATGCGGCGTAATAAATATCAGCTACTAGGTTTCTTGCATATATATATATATATATATATATATATATATATATATATATATATATATATATATATATGTATTTTTTAGGACTGTATATGCAAAAATAGCTTGGGTTGCAGCTAGTTTATAACCGAATTGACGATGCGCCTCTTAAAGAACGACGGTTTATTACGTCAACGTTTCGGTCGGGCTCCGACCGAAACTTGTGCTTCGCTTGTGCCGAATGGGAAGGCTAAGCTTTCCGTTTGAGTGAGCTATTTTATTAATCTTTTTTCCGTCCGCAGGACTGTACCTTGTCTTTGTCTACACGAGAAAAATATTTGACAAGCTCGCGAACGCAATCCAAGGGTTTGAACAAGGCGATACGGCCATTGTTTCTTTGCGAGCGTCTCGTGGAGACAGCGAGAAAGAAAAGTAAATAATGGCATGTCACGCGCGAGAAAATAAATGTTTCTGCATATTTTATTGCCCTTGCATGGAGACACCGCTCTTTCTTCTTTCCTTTCTTTTCACAATGCCTTTCATCGTAACATGTCCGCCGGCAACAGCTTGTCGAAATACTTAGGAGCTTGGAATGTCGCGTACGGAGCTTTCGGGCCGTGTAATTCTTGCGAGTGATGCCTCTCACTTTTCTCGCAGCGTCGACACACGCTCCACAGCGTGTAGTTTCTCAAGGCACTCGGGCGTCGTGAAAAGCACTGCCAGGGGCTGAGTTCGTGACAAGCCTTGTTTTGTGTACTGTCTCCAACAAGGATTTATGTTGAAGTCAGGGACACAAGTGCGGTAACTTTTCTCATTTGCCTTGGTAGACACGTACCATTGTTCGCGTGCACTCGCTCGCTAGGTAGGGTGAAACTTTGAACATAACTTCCACAGCATGGCGCTATCTTGCTCTTCCGCGTCCTACATACTGTGGTGTTCTTTCTTCTATTTTTCGTAACTTCTTCGGGCCAACGTTGTCAACTTAGAGCGATACTTGGTATTCACTGGTAAACTTTTCTAGCAAACGAGGAATACGCTAAGGAATTCATGAGAAAGCCGAATGCAACCTGCGCGGCAGGAAAAAGAATAGGAGCGCAGTGATGTAGAAAAAAAATCCTCACTAAATGAATTGTGAATCTGAGCTGAGACAAACATACCATATGAACGTGACGTGTATGTCTCTGGCAGTCCATGTGCAGGATACGCGCTTTGTCCCTTTCAATATAGTTTTATTGCTTGGTTAAACGTCTTCTGCTACGCTATGCTATCTATCTATCTATCTATCTATCTATCTATCTATCTATCTATCTATCTATCTATCTATCTATCTATCTATCTATCTATCTATCTATCTATCTATCTATCTATCTATCTATCTATCTATCTATCTATCTATCTAATCAAGCCGTCTACGTCTTCGTGATGCCCTTGTTGACTGAACTCGGGGGTTTTACGTCCAAAAACCACGATATGATTATATGAGACGCCCTAGTAGAGGGCTACAGAAATTTGACCACCTAGGGTTCTTCAGCGTGCACTGACATCGCTCAGACACAGGCCTCGACATTTCTCCTCTATCGAAATGCAGCCGCCGCGGCCAGGACTTGATCCCGCAACCTTCGGATCAGCTGCCGAGTGCCACAGCCACCAGACCACTGCGGCGGGCATTGGTGTCCCCCTTGTTGTCTCGTTCCCTTGCGCATACAGAACTTGGCATGTCGGGGTAATAACGTATGACAAACACTTCACTGCGGTTTGCAGTGAAGCAGAAGGTATTTTGAATTCGTTAATTTCTTTTTTACAAATTAAATGGGTGCCCTAAAAAAACAAAATGAAGGTACACCCGCCCCCCCCCTCCACCCCCCCCCCCCCCCCCCGGCCGTCTCCACATAGACCTTTAGTGTGTGTGTAGCGTAACCTCTACAGTTCTGTGTAACGACACTGACGCCTGCGCTCGAATTCGAGTTGGAACGTTGCATCGACATATAGGCCACTCTCTATGGGCGTCACGGTGTAGCTGACGTGCCTTGTAAGCCCACTTCATGCACACAAGCACTGAAGTTACACAAGGAAATCTTTCCGCCTCGTAAACCCTTGGTTCAAATCCAAACAATCAGGCACAGGGAACTACCCTCTGCCGGCTTAGCAAGACGTCGGCTCCTCAAGAGCGTTGGATCTGGCGGAATTTTTCTTACCGCATTACTTTTTCTCGAAATAGGAATGATCCGATTATTACAATGCACAATGGGTTGCATTGTTGCCCCTGTGTAAACCTTATTGCAGCGAAATAAATAACATGTGGAGGACTAAGAAGGCGGGCATACATGATAAACCTTGTTTCAGTGCGGAAACTTAATTTAAACCACCCTTTTCTCCAAACCGCCAGACTACACCAACAAAGCACATCCCTTCCCATAATGTTCAGGGCATGACATCGATATGGAATGGTGTGATCGCTGTGCACTCTTTCTAAAGAAATCCATGTCTTCATATTGCTCCCCACCTATAGGTCCTGTGAAATTGTACCTTTTTTCTTCTTCTACATGTTTAGCTGGACTAGTTGGGAGTGGTTCTACGTATCCTATTTTTCCAGAGGGCACACACAACTATGGACTGCGGGTAACCATACAGGACACGTACCCTGATATCCCTTTTCTTCCTTTTCCCAACAAGGACACAGGAAGCACGCCTCCTATGTTCCTTGTTGGGAAAAGTCTGTGTCCTGGCGAAAAATTTCTCCTGGTCTGGGGACGAATTCTTGGCAACTAGGAAACTTTCATTTCTCAGAAATCCGTATGGATTTCCTTGTAACTTTGTGCTACAAAAACGGGTGGATGCTAATTTTCCCTTTCATGAACGTTGCTGCAATTTGCGGATTTTCGCAGAACTGATTTGCGAGCTATTTTTCCTGTAATTACTGCGAAAAACTTCACGTCCTAGATTAACATTGTTTCCTATTTATATTTCATCAAACTTAACTTATCTCTAAAACGCAGAAAAAAAAAGAAGAAAGAAATTAAAGCCGGCGCAATAGTTCTGCAACAAAGTCCGTTCCGAGTCTTACGCCGTTTCGAATGAGTCAGCACTAGTAGACTCGTCAGGTTTATCTATTAGCCATTAGTGATCACACGCCCTAAAACCATCTACACCGGCCGATTCACAATCCTCGTTTCATCAAAAATGTCTTTAGCGAATGCAACAATTAGCATCGACTAGTTTTAAATGGCTGCGCGGAATAACTCATTAGGGAGGGATAAAATGGCGCAGCTGTCATAGATGGGTACGGCTTATTGTCACTGTTTCAACGACAAAGAGCACACGAACACCACATTGTGCATCCGTGCACGTATATATAGCGCGCATGTATGGCAAGCGATTTCGCTCATATCTCCATCTGTTTCATCTGCCTTAAAGAAAAATTTTATTTCCAGAAATGTACACGAGCCGCGGTCTTTAAACAGCAGCATCCCATCAATCCAGGATGTTTTGTCAAATAATTTGGGTGAATATTTATGATACGAACGCCATCCTTGTCAGAGACTTGGCCAGGCAATGATCGCGTTCTGTTAGAAACACTGCTTTGCACAGGCTTGAATTGAACGTTACCGTACAAGCTTGGCAAGATATCAACAAAGCTACCATGTCACCCTTAGGTTCTTCTGTAAAAGTATCGTCAGTTGATATTCGGGGGTCCTCTTTTGAAGCTAAATGTTGTTGTGAGGATAAATACTCCACTTCGTGAAGACTACGAATCACATGTATGATCGCGAATCACACGTATTATACGCGAACGACATGTATGGTACGCGAAAACGCTCGTTCGCATTTATTTAGGTCTGTTGCGGAATTGAACTTTATGTTTGTTGAAATATGCACAAAAAACGCAGCGTTATTACTGAGAACCATTGCCGTCAAAGTCCGTTAGCCTAGTTCATGTTGTAAAATAACTCCAGCTTTATAAAGGCGAGAACCAGCTATCTCTCATGCGAAGGTGACCCTTGAAAAGCGGTCGCAGAAAAATGTGGTACAAAAAAACGAATACTCGCGTGATGATGATGAAGCGGTGTTAGCCTTGCAGACCTTAGTCGGCAATTCTTCTCCTGGTGGCGCAAAGATTCCTCAGCTTTAGGCCCACTAGAGGAAATGTCGACATAGTCGCCTTCTTGCTTCGCAGCAGGTCAGCAAACAGGTCTCCCGTAGGCTTTTCTAGAACCGTTATCGATAGATGTCCCACCCTGTGACCGGGGAATAGCTTTGGTTACTTTCTTGATATCCAGCAACATTGGTATATACGGGAAAACGGTCGCTGCCCATTCGATCCAGAGCTGCCGTCGAAGAAACTGCGACATCTGCAGAGTGTATTACGAAGTTAACAACGCTTGTGGAACTTGCGTGCCTGAAAAACATTGGTATCTTGTCGTTTGCCACACACAGGTTCGCCGCTTCTACAGCGTCAACGATTTGTCTTCCACGTGCGTTGACGATCTTGTCACCCCACAGTTAATTCTGAGCGTTGAAGTCTTCGCGAAATATTCGAGGAGGAGGGCAACGAGTGCCGAGATCCTTGATGAGGGACTTCATGGGGACTTAATTCCTGGGCTTGCGTAAATGAAGGCCACGCTCAGGCGTCTTCTGCATAGGCGCACTGGTACCGCTACTACTTTCACAGTGCCCGAGCAGAGGCCTTGAGCCGGCCGAACAATGTGTGGTATTTCATGTCGAATGAACAGCGTGGCACTTCCATAGGCGAAAGAGGGGATCGTTTGGTTGACGTGACAAACGTAGCCAGGAATTGAATGATTACTCGGCAGGCTGGCCTCAGGGAGGGCGAGGATAGGCACAGGGGTGTCACGCAGGAGTAAACTGAGTTCAGAAAGGCGGGTATGAAGATCGGCAGAGTTCCATTGCATTATTAGTGGCAGTTTGCGGCGTGAAATGAAATCTGGCAACTTTGTCAGGGCCTTGTTTCCCCAAGTCTCAATGAAAGGAGGCGACGCCGAGGATTACCGAATCAAGGGCCAGTACTGCTTGTAATAACTCTCTCGGCGAGCTTTTACGCATCCTGGCTATGTGCGATCGCGGGGACATGAACAAAGCTACCAGACTGGTGACAGTCCGGCGATCATGATTGGCCAGCCTCCTTTGTGTCTCGTGTGTGCAAAAGTGTGGACGCATAGAGTCGGTTACATGACCTTGGAAATACGCTCGCGTCTCGTTGACCTAATATATACCAAAATTGACCTCGAATGGTACGAATGCATGATTAACATGCCTAATAGGTCGCGACATCAATAACAAGACATGTCGGGTTACGATTAACGATTACATAATCAGGTGTGGCTGATACACGAATAAGATATGCGGGTACAAAACACACGTGACTAACGTTTACTGCCTGCGGCGAATTACGTTCCCGTAATTTTCCGTTATTGAAATCCTGGGTCACCGGGTTTGACTACCAAACTCATTTTCTTTCAAGTAATATTGTGAGTCAGCCTAGTTAGAAAAGATCCATTTTCCAAACTATTCAGCGCACAAAGACACAGCCACGAAAAATAGAAGGCACACGAGGACGGGCGCTATCCTTGTGTGCCTCGTATTCTTCGTGGTTGTGTGTTTGTGCGCTAAAATGTTTTGAAAATGGACGTATGGTCTCTTTCCTATATGCCTCTTAAGCGACAGATAAAGACTTCTAGGAATTTGACAGGTGTAGGTCATTTAAAACTGATTTGCCTATAGGAAAATTGGTGAGCTTCCATTAAGGCAAAGTGCTTGTTTTGTTCGCCAACAAGCTCCTAATGTTCTGCGTAATAAGAGCCCGTTCATATTTGATAGCACTGTTAATTTACTATGATAAAGCGCAACTGACTTCTCACAAATGGAACGTCACTTAGTAGCTCAAGAATTACGCGAATATATTAGCTATTATGCCGCTAGCGTGCGGTGTTGCGTCATTCTGCAGCACTATGTTAAAACGATCCATGTAACTTATATCCTTTCCTCTAAATTGCGATATCTGTAATAAAACATTTTCCAATCCAGTGCTCTCATTGTCTAAGCGGCCTCCGCAAAGATACATCTTGATGACCGACTACTGTGCCCATGGTATGAGAAATGAAATATGCGAGTTGCACAACGAAGGAGCTTAAACGGACGAATTTTGTTACGCAAACGCCATGCGTCAGGATGATTACAAAAGTTAGGAAATGACTCGGCTTTCTTTTCTCCTCTGCCAACCGCTGTTACTCGACCACGGTGACCATGTCCGACAAGCGAAATATGTTTAATTAGTAGAAAAGAAGAGGTCGTTGCAGTACATTACGAGTAATACAAAGTCTTTCTGAGAGGCCCAGTCTTCCCTTTCTTTTTACTCCGATTTCATCATGAGGCGCGTTAATTTGGCAGATTGAGTATTAAGCTTGCTACCCGACGTTATCAACATGCACTTAAGCCGCTGAGCTAGAGTGTTCGTTCATGCGTCCTATAATACGGCAAAGAGCAATTGGCACCACCATTACGGTACTCAGCAGTGCAAAACCATAGAGAGTGAAGTACAATACAATACGGATGCAACAGGGAGCGCGGTGGTACCCGATGCCTCGCAACTCGTTCTCGGTTTAGTTAGCGACGGGCGCAGAATGCTCCAACACGTCCACTTAACTTTAATCCTGCTTACGAAGGGCGTACGGCTTACCATGACCATGCACAGAATACATTAAGCGTTTTCTACGGGCTTATAATACACATATTCATAAACCTTGGTACGTTTGTAGGTAGCAACACGCTCGAGTGTTTCCGATTAATTTATTCCACTCTCGTAGTCTTTTTCAAAGAAAAAAAAAAGCTGACTTGTGTACAATGAGTAAGTTCAGCCCTACTCCGCAACAGACCAAATGTACCCACCAATCATGGACCAATCAACTACAGGAAGGGAAAATTCATGGGTCGTAGCCCACGTATTTGCGCCTCTACTAGTATTGCCGGTTTAATGATAATATTTGCCAGCCTTTGCGACAAATTACGACCATGCGCAGCAGCCGACTCTGTGACGGCACTCGCGCACAAATAGCCTTAAAGTAGGGGGTTATAGGTGAGAGTGGTTGTTGCTGGAAGGGGCCGCTACTTTCTGCAGCATTTGATGGAGTATGGGTCAGCGACACAGGAGAGTAAGCAGGGGAAGCGTGGGAACATTTCTCTTCGGCTACCCCCTCGTTTCCTTCCGCCTTCCTCCTTGTCTCGAGTGTAGCCTTCTTTCTGCTTTTGTGTGGCTCTTTAAACCTCTATCATGGCGGGTGCATGTGTGTACGTGTATACAATGCACGGATGAATAAAAAAGCCGGGACAAGCGTCCCATGACGATCTTGAACCCTAGTCCTTACAAACTCAAAGGAGAGAATCATGGGAAATAGGCATTGGTCATGTGAAAGGCACGCAGTAGAATCATATAAGATCAAAAGCCACTAAATATTACCGCGTACCACTAAACATCGAGTGGTCCGGCCACCATGTGGACTAATCTTGCTCAAGAGGGCGATGCACAGGCGTCGGAGGAAGTTGGCGTGCCGAGGCTAGCGGAACCACGTGACGCAGCCTCCTTTCCTTTTAACATCGAAGCTGTTATAGCTCGAGGTAAAATGCTTCTCGTGTTCTAAAGTTCGGTATATAGAATAAGAGCCAGAAGAGCGCTAAAAGGAATTCCGCGGTTAAACTGAAAGAGTTCTACGCAATTTAGTTCTGCGGCAACCCGCGAGGTGGAGTAACGTTTATATGAGAAAATTAGCATCCACTCGCTTGTAGCACAAGGTAGAAGAAAATCCATACGTATTTCTCCAAAATGAGAGCTTCTTAGTTGCTACCGGAACCAACGCCTCTTCGGGGCGCTCGCTGTGCCGATTGAGCTAACCAGAAGGCTAGGGATTGACGGCGCCAGGGCGAATCCAGCGACAACTTAGCAACGGGCGTATGCTAATTTTCCCTATCATGAAACAATTCTTCGCACCTGTGTAACATTTCGCGCAATCAGATCAGAACGGTTTAGCTGCAACACACTTTACGATCCTTCGAGTCCCTTATGCTAACATTGCAAGAACGCTAGCTGTGTTCGAGCGGGAATCGCACCCAGGCCGTCCTCGTGGCAGGCGGGTGTTCTGTCAAAGAGCCATGCCGGCGGCCGGCGGCTTAGGCTGCTCTAGAATAAGGCGCCTATACGTGGTGAGTATCAAAGCATATCCAACATACAATGGTACAGCATGAAGGTAGGAAAGGGAAGTGAGGCTGAGGAAGAGGGAAAGAATGAGGACAGAGGGTAAAGCCTTGCATACGATAGAACAGTAAGGGGTGTAAAAGGAAAGTGAGAGTGGTGAGGAGGGACGTGAGGGTAAGGAAGAGAGGAGGAGAGAAGGTGAAGCACAGCATACCCATGTATAGTGCGTCATGGCAAGGAGGTGCGGAAAAGAATGGAAGGTAAGCAGGAGGGAAAGGAGTAGGGTCAGGCCACCAGCGCCGCAGTACTGTATAACAAGATGGTGGGAAAGGGAGGTGAGGGTGAAGCCGAGTAGTGTGAAAGAGCGGAAGAGAGAAACGATGAGGGGAGAGGATGAAGCGTATACCATGCTCACTTATAGTGGGCATGCTACACTTTATCCACTTATAGTAAGGCATGCCACTTATAGCACTTATAGTACGGCATACCAAGGAGTTGGGAAGCAAAAGTGAAGTCGAGGATGGAGAAAAAAGGAGGGAAAGGCCACCAGCTCCGCTTGTGCAAAGCCCACATTTTTTTTTTTTTGAACTCCATGATACACTGGGTCTGTCTAAAACAATCAGCCTTTTGCGGGCTTAACAAGTCAGAAAGCAATATGACGCGAGAGGAGGTTGCCTGTGGTTGCAGGCGACGTTCGTTTGCATGACAGTGAGCCCCCAGTGCCGGCGCGACGCCATCGTACCGCGGTCATTTCACCTCCTTCATTGAACTGTGATCATCCCATTTCCCCTTAATCCTATCGAGCCAGACATCTCCCACTAAATGAGTTTCCAACCTCGTTGTGTGCGTTTATCCAGCTGGCGTGTATGGTTACTGTACAACAGCGTTCTTCACAGGCTTGGATAGAAACTTCATAAAAACAACTCTTCATTGTTTACGAAATCTGCAATTCTGATATCTTTTTTTTGTTGGTCAATTCTATCACTGTTTCCTATCCCGAAGTTATGCTTCGGCAGAGGAGATTATGGAATTGAGAATATTGTCTGGTTAAGCTGTCTTCGTTTCCTCCAGCTTGATTTCTGCCTTTGTGGGAGTGCGGTGCCTATCCATACAACGCCATCTGAACACGATTACGATTCCGAAAATTGCAAATCATGATACTGTAAACACAACTTCACTTGCCCCACTAACTATCCTATTGCTTATATTTTTAGGCTCTTCCTGCTCTCTTCTCTATCTTATCTATCGGTCTACCCTCCAGAAGTGTAGAGTAGCCGATAGAGCATGTGCTTGGTTAACCTCCCTGCCTCACTCCTTCGTCTCTGTTTCTCGATCTCCAAATAACATTTAAGCGCTGTTATCCAAGAGCTTCTGCAAGGGACTGTCACGAAGAACTCGGAAGCTCCACAGCCTCCCAGATTTAGCTGCGCTCCCACAGATATCGGGCCTACTTGAAGCAGAAAATCCGGGCTTCCCTTCCGTTCTGTGGCGTGGAAGGAGAGAGAAGGCACAAGAAAGGAGAGGCCATTTGCGGCGAAGCAAGGGGTCTCATTCATCTCCTTGCGGCCAACGACGATTCCCGTGCCTCCTCAGCACTTCGTGTTGGGTGGAGCTTCTTTCTACCGACGAGGATGCTCTGAAGATGCCCTTATCAAATTTACGTCTTCCAGTTTGGAACGCGCAATCGAGCGATCGACATTTTTCCGCGCCATTTCGCCGACGCTCGTGGAGGGCTTTTGTTTTCCTCGCGAATTATTTTATTCGAGTCTGAGCTCTTGTTTGCGCTTGCGTTCGCATTCGTACGTCAGAAATCTGGAACCGTGTAATGCCCAGAAGCTGGGAGCTCTGTAGTCAGCAAAAGAACGGAAAAGAAAAAGGTGAAATGAGCTTAACGGGGCTGTGTGTTCTGCTCTCGATGCGAGCAATGGCGGACGCGACGCGGACCCACAAACAAAGCAGAAAGTGCGTGCTGGGAGATAGCTGGCCTCCAAACAGAATAAGGGTAGGGTGGAGCAACTGGCTTGAATAGCTCACAATTCCCAACTGACGCGGGGGTAACTGGAGCAATACTTTTGCAGCTCACTCGTAATTTGCAATGCATGAATCTCAGTTGCTCAGCACTGCACAGTATTACCAGATATTCTGCACAGATGCGTCTTTCTCCTCGAAGACGCCAAGTCAGCGGCACTTTCTTTCAGCTCTCCCTGTCTCTCTCTAGAAGCTGTTGGATTTAGCGTATCTACCCTCCTCTGCTAAACTAAAATTCACAAGACAAGTGCCTAGATCCTGGATCTTGGCATTTTGACGCCAAAGCAGCAGGAAACAAAATAAAAAGACTCGGTGTCACCCCTTGAGCAATGTTCCAAAGTTGGAGCCTTGGAGGTCATTATATACGAGACGCCCACTGACGCGCGTCTTTGCTGCTCTTTTCACGTTCAAGGATGTCAGAATGAAAGCACCAGGCTTAGCGGTGACAAATTGCCACAGATATAAGGTCACTCACCCGAAGGCTGGCTTCCTGGTCCATTTCATGCGCTGACCATCGAAGCATTAAACCTTGTTTCAAGTTGGTGCCTCTCAATCAAGATTTTTTTCGCAGTATCTAATACTCAAATAAGATAAAGCATCTTAGAGACACATTTTTATATTACGGCTACCCAGAACCACGCAAGGTGCTTCTGCAATTATGTATCGTTATGGAGCCATGTGCATAAATTGATATATAATGCTAGCATTTTCACCCTCAGATGTTTGCATCCTCAGATGTTGCGGATGTTTGTACAAATGAAATATATGATGAAGAAACCAAGCTGTAACTACACCACTGGGAATTTTTCGATGACATTTGGAGATATAAGAGACCTAGCTTTGGCGCCCTCCCCTGCTCAACGCTATGTCGTATTCTGGTGATGTGCCACAATGAGCTTACAAGTTTGTTATTGTGAGCTTAACACTAGCATCGCGCAGCCAGAGCCAAAGTATGTTTATTCGCAATAAACGTGCATGTTTTTAACCCACGTTCACCAATCATAGCCTCGACTCCCTTTACATTTAAGGGTGCACATCTACCTCACTGATACGTCATTTTAATATTAGCATAACTTCTCGTGCCCAACTTGTCGAATCCCGTAAAAGCTGAAGAAATTTAAGATGTAAAGTAATGTTGATATAACGGCTGCTTTTGAACAGAAGCACTGTAATTGATTTTTTTTTTTTCCGTGGTAAGGCGCGAACATAAGGCTGGAGCTTCGGCGCTTTGCGGCACCCATAACGTGCCCTGATGATCTTCCAGTCACGGGTCATTAATTCTGGATACAACCGGGAACTCATTAAAAAGTGTTTCGAACAGCCTGCCGATGGCTATATGTTTTTCGCATTCTTGCTTTTTGTCCTGACGTGCGGATATTACGACAACAGGGATGAAGGACAAAGCTGCCGATGGTCGCACTTTCACTGTATTTTAATGTTACATACCCCTCCTATACTTTTCCCCGTCGGGTGTTATCTCATTTGTTTTGCCGTCTGGGAGCACGCTTGTACAAAGTAATGAAGCACGAAATGTGACGTAAACGTTCTTTATGTCAATGACTTTGGCATGGACATTCCTTCGGCTCAGCTCCCGCTTTGTACGCTGCGAGCTCATGCGATCCCGCTGATTCTTCGTATGCTATTTCTTGTTTGGGAGCATATTTTCATATATAGGTCGAGGTCGTGTCATCAGAACTAGTCGGAAACTCAAGATACAAAAGCGCTTGGGATGTGTTTTAACCTACATCAAGATTTCGACAGCAATATATCCCAAGCAAAAATGAAAAGAAGCAACATACACGAGCCCTGTTTGTTGCTTGTGTGTTTAAGCCTCTATTAAATACAGAATAACGCGTGGTACTTCAAGCATCTGTCCCTGTGCATGTGTCCTCCAATGACACATTTTTCGATGCGTACTGTCGTCCACGCCAGTGAGCAGAAGAGCAGTTCGGACTATAGGGAATAGCTCTTAAACCTATTCGCAGTTACTTTAACCTAAACAGAGACGCCCATTGATTTTCCCAAAATATCGCTGGATAGGTATCCTGTGTCATTTGGATGATGTGTATATTTGTATATTGCTATATATCTTGTGGTTTTTATGTGTGTCGGCTAAAGACAGCATTTTCTTGTGCAAAATTACACAGTCTATTATTACACTCCTAGACGGATCACTGTAACCCGCTTTCTTGAAATGTGTTGATGTGCTACCAGAGCTGTCGTCGCTAGTTACGGGGCGTGCGCCTTTGTCAAGCTGTCTAAATGAAAGCTTTTTCCGCCCGCTCCTTCGTATCTGTATTGATGTGAAAAATAAATATCACTGTCGTTCTCATATATGGCGTGATGGAATTATTCAGTCAGGCTGTGGACAACACATATATTTAGTATGTAGCTTGCTTAAATATTAACATTTATCTTTCGTTTATTGCGATGTGTTTACTGAGTCGTCAAATTCTATCAAATCAAATGCTATCATAGTAGCTCCGAGTCCCCAAATGCACCTTGTAAGCAGACAGAACGCTAAAGGTAAACGAATTGCAAGGCAGCTGAGTCGACGATGCCTAAGGTTGGCTGCTCATGCTCGGGAAAGGAAATAAGAGCACCAAAGATAACAGAGAGTGAAGATCACGAAACTTTCCAGGCGCTATGACAGCGCCTACAAAGCTTCCTGCTATATTTATTGTCATCACTCTCTCTCTCTCTCTCTCTCACAGCGAGGAACGTTGCCCATTACGCTGTATTGCTTTGCATGTGAATGTAAACAAGGCAGCAATATTTGCATCAATTGGAGAAATAAACCAGACGAACAAACAAATTCGGGCAGCTACACACTAATGGTACGAAGACTCAGGATGCAGCATAGCGGCGTTTACCTCCTTCTCACTCTAACTTGGCTTTCCCACTCTTTACTACACTGTACTGTAGAAGACTATTGTATGATCTACCCTCTATCCTCCTTCTTTTCCTCCTAATCCTCCCTTCCCCTTCCCACCACCTTCTACTAGACTACGCTATCACGTGATGTGCCTGGCCTGGCGGAGTGCGCGCGCAAATGCGCACATCGGGCATTTCATGAAAATTCACATGCACTTATTTAGTAATGACGATAGTTTTCTGCGGACGCCTAACGACCCTACCACCTTCGCTGTTAAAAAAGACTGCAGCATACAGAGATTCCAAAACTTTACTTCACTGAGAAACGTTCCGGCAGACTCAGTTCATTACCGTGCGGCTGCAATTTATTCAACCCGTCTTTGACTGACATCTGAGCTCGAGCTAATATTAGCGCTTGCCTCGCGTTTCCCTCTGGTATTGTCTGAAATTTAACCCTTCCGAACTGCGCAAGTTGCCAAATATGTAGGCTTAGCTGTCAATGTCCAAGTTCAAAGATATCTAAGTTACATGTCAGCAAAATCTGTGTGCGGCACATGGTTATACACTAGTAGAGCTGCGTAACAAGTAAAATGCCTTGCTGTTCTCCAAAATCCTGCATGAAAAAAATTCAAAAGATACGTAATGACGCTAGGCAATTATGAGCTCTTCTTTTGTTTTATATATACGTCCTTAAAGAAGGACGAAATACTCATGTAAAACCCGCTAATTAACAGCAAGTGCTTTCATCTCCAGACACACACTTTGTTAACCTATACGCGCTCTTCGCACAATTGAAAAGTGCTCCAGTGAAAGAGGACAGATGACACCGACAAAGTCTGGGTAATGACCTTCCCTTAAAAAAGCGAAATCTCAAGAACTTGCGGCCCTTCCTGTAAAACCACAAACGCAGAAAGCAACCGCCACTTCATCGCCTTCTCTTTCGTTCTTTATTATTTTTTTGAGGCTCTTTCTTTTTGTTTTGCCAATGAGCGGTACCACTAAGTCCTCCGACAATCGTCCAGCACACAAGAAACCAAAGCAGAAAACAAGCTCGGCAGCAGAAACAGTTCTTAACTGAATCGCACACACAATACGCAAACGGCAGCTACCCTTGACCGCTCCAACGTTAGCAGGTGTTGACCTCCCTGTTGTTCCCCAGGGTTCGATCGGTACAAACTAGCTGCTTTCACAGTTTAGGGATATCAATGTTCCTCACCACCTGAGACACGGGAGTCCAAACCGGGCTGAGTTCTCCCCCGAGAGAACAAAAGGGGCGCCTGTAGAAGCAATTCGCTGAGCACTCGTCATTCGCACACCACCATGCTCTTTCCTCCCCGTTCTTGCTACATCTGAGTCCCTTTGTGTTTTTCGCAGTGCAGCAGCGTTTCTTGAGTGTCTAATCGCTTTCTGTCTAACCGCTACAATACTACAATCAACTTCCCCTATGCTTTCCTGGCTTTATTGTCTGTTTCCTCATTAAGTTGTTTCTAAAAAAAAAAAACGAGCCCTTGACCCTTTCCCTTTCGTTAATCGCTTTCATGTCACAGAAGCGTGTTCATTGATGTGACCTAAATGAGTTACTGACAAGCTCCGAACTTGTATTCGAAAACCATTACCGTAAAATCCCCAGAAAGCGTCCAAACCCCTGCAAAGCGCCCGCCTTCCCGTTTCGCGCGATTTGAAATTGGCACCAGTGAGCCGAGCAAACGTCTCCTCCGCCTTTTTAACTCAGTATACCGGAACGTGCATCAATACCATATCGTTTGGCAAGATTTTCAGATTTTTTAAAGTTGCACAATAAATTGCAAGAAACCATGCAGTTAAGTTTAGCTGCACTTTGCCGAGGCCTGATAATGGCTGCAACACGGTCGCACACTTCTCATCTGCATAGACGATCGTGACAATAGCTGGGAGGCGATAGGCTTTGCGAGTTGCAGGCATCATGGAACTAGATCCAGCTAGTGTAGTTTAGGTTACTCTAATAGGATGGACGGACATCAGCCGCATCAGTTCCTATAGAGAGAACTTCATGATCGGTGATACCCAGGCTTTCCGACTCCGAGGACTCATTTTATGACTTCGAGAGTAATAACAACAAATAAATGCAGCAAATGCACTTATTCCACAAATATTAACGAAAAGAATCGCTCTGCATTCTTATTTTTACCGACAGTTCCACCACCATTTCGAGGTTTGGTCCGCAACCGCACAATGGCCCCAACTATAAATTTCTTGAATTATCTTTTGCCTAAAAGAAATGAAGCGGGGGGCTTGCTCAAGGTTTTATGTTTATCAAATTCTCAGTATAAAGCCATAAAGGGGTGTCGACGATGGTAGCATAGAAGGTAATCTCATCCCGTAAAACTAGTGTGACACTCGGAAAACCATTAGGCTCCTGTATTGGTTGACTTTATAGTAGCGGCTGTCGTTACCTCGGAGAAAAGCCATTGCTACCATTCTACAGTCTATTTGAAAATACACTTAATAGACCAATATTAGGCTGTACAAAGAAGCCGCAGATAACAGGGCTTCAGCGCCATTAGCTCTCGATAAATGAGGCATGTCTTTCATAAGCGTGAAGCATTCTTATCTAAACTGTGAGCTGTTATTGTCAGGTATATCTTAGCCCGGTATAGGAAGTTGCGTTACAGCGTTATGACTATGGAAAGGAAATTTATGGCCGGTTACGATTATGCACACCGACAAAGCTTCTATTTAGACTTTCAGTTACACGAGGTAACCATGCTTTATTCTCTCAGTGCTGAAACGCTTCAAACATGTTTTATATTTCTCCTTTCTGACGGAGATTTACTCTAACCATCACACGAATGATGTTTTTTTTCTCTTTTCATTCCACGTACGCAACCAAACCTTGCAACTCAACATTCCACTGTACGAAATTCCGTTTACGAAGAACTAGTTTCCTATTAACGGCGGGACCTTCACAGAAAAAAAAAAATCTTCAAGCATTTTGTTTAGTTCGAAGCAGAAGGACGATTAACAGGAAGGGAGTAGGGTTTATTAGTTCAAGGTTATAATACTTTGTGCAATAAGCATTTCATCTTCAAGATAAAAACATTTAAATCTAAGTGGCCTTGCTAAGACTCACTTCAACTGCAAGCGCTCATTCGAGAAGTCACTTACTGCGAAAAAGAAAAGAGGAAATAAGAAATTAGGAGCTTCAACCGCGCCTCGTTCTTTTCTTCGTGCACGTTCAGTTTATTACATGTTTTCTCTTTTCTGTCGCGGTTAACAACTTCAGAAATGTCTGCAATTAGCGCAAGAGTACAGTTCCGTTTCGCAATTATCTGTTGCAGTCGTTACAAAAGATCCTTGTATCCATGGTCCCTGTTCTCCCATGCGTTCGGAATGACCCTTCGTTACGACAGCGACATTCGTTATAGGAACAAATGGCGACGTACTCAAAGCCTCTGAACAGGGTGCTGAATTCTGCGATGATATTTATCTGCGTCACTCCTTAATACCTTTCTTTTTCCTTTTGGATAAATTAGTGCATCCATAGTTGCGTACGCGAATGCGTATGCCTGCGAGTAACACCCGGAGCTCTTTTTTTTTCTTTTAAATGCGAAGCATTACTTGGCGCACATGGGCAACATTAACCGTATCTATCTATCTATCTATCTATCTATCTATCTATCTATCTATCTATCTATCTATCTATCTATCTATCTATCTATCTATCTATCTATCTATCTATCTATACAGTAGCCTACGTCTCGGTGCTCTCCTGGCCATCTCGTTCATTTGATACACGCCATAATTGGAATGGCAGGGTATCAGTGTATGCCGAAGACGGATGATTGATTTAGACATCTCAAAATTGATGTGTTGGTCATGTGCGTCACGATTAACGATCATGCAATCACGTGTGGTACATAAACGCAGTGCGCCAGTAGCGATTGAACGTTAAGGTTGCTGCCAATGTTAATTAGGACCAACAAGATAGTCATTCAAAATTTGATGAGAAGACAGTTTGCGTGGTTCAACAAGCCAAAGACATACCTTTCACTGTAGTGTGGCATTGAAATGTCGCGATGATCAGCAGAAAAGCACAGAAACACGTGCTGTAATGGCTGAAGGCAACATACCACGTAGGGGCACGTAGGAATCGAACCCGGGCACAAGATGTGTCAAGAAAACAACCTACACCTTGTCCACAGCAGCTCTTGCCAAGCGGTGCGTATAGTAAAGACGCTTACTGCGTCAGCACTTGTGCTGACGGTGCTTGTCTGACGTCAACTACTGTTCTGGG
This sequence comes from Hyalomma asiaticum, assembly GCA_013339685.2. Classification (NCBI taxonomy): domain Eukaryota; kingdom Metazoa; phylum Arthropoda; class Arachnida; order Ixodida; family Ixodidae; genus Hyalomma; species Hyalomma asiaticum. Next base: position 51,463,159 of record CM023483.1, on the reverse strand, counting down.
GTCCGTTAACTCCCCTTATATCAATGTAACAAGAAACAGCACACGCGTGCTACTATTGATCATCAGGCCATTCTCGACGTTAGGAGTGCTCCAGGAAGAGACGCTGATAAAACGCACACCAGCGCGACGTAGCGTATATTTCTTGTTGACGAAACTGACGCCCGTGCACTGATGTAAGTGCCGGCGTTACGTCGTACCATGAGCTACCCTTTAGTTGCCACAGCGCCGGTTCCCACATTTAGTGGAATCTGCTGGATCTTTTTTCGTAGGTTCTTTCCTTGTGCGGGGCCTTCGTTTGGAATTGCAGTAACAGAGATTGCCGCTTGTACAGCGCACAACTCTTACAACACGTTTCTTTATCACACGAAGCAGCGAGAAGTGTTCTAGCTCTGTTTCAGCACCAATTGACACCACGCCACAAACGAAATTTGGGGCCACTGGAGATAAATGTGGAAACTGTGTACAAATTAACGACATCAATTTTCATGGTGCACATTTCAAGTGCGGAAATGTAATTTTAATTTGGAACGCAGAGGAATCGGGAGTAATAAGCGTAGGAGCAGAGCATGTGCACCTGTGCATATTCGTTTAATAATCAGGATTAAAGTGTACATAACATCAGTAACGACGACAACAATAAAAACAAGCATTGACATTTTTTTCTTAAACTAATTCTCATTTGCGATAATCAGCGACGGCGAGTTTGTGACTTGAGGTAGCACTAGTGACCGACGTTGTCTCGGGCGCCTGGTAACGCTTATATGATGCAAAACAATAGGTGTTACGTAAATATCCAAGGTCTCGCGTCCACACACACACACACACACACACACACACACACACACACACACACACACACACACACCACACACACACCACACACACACACACACACAAAACGACAGCGTCGCAAACGACACTTACTGCATTACAGCGTAGTATAAGATTAGGTTAAGCCGTAGACGCACCTGGTATCGATATTTGTAAACGAAACCTAAGCAGCTTTTACATCAGGGCACACAGGAATGCAAAACTAGGGCCTCGATCGAAGATCTTTGTTCAGACCACATGGTGTTCGCTTGCTGCAACGCCATGAAGCGGGGGCGGGGCTCTCTTTGTACGCGCTACGGATTTGCGTGACTGAGTGCAGCGCAGGCTTATAGGATTGGTCATGCACTCTCCTTTGTTTGAACAATTACAGTTTTGTGATAGCGTGACTCAAATGCGAGAAGGGGAGGGTGAGAGCAACGAATGGACAAGCGGCGTACATCCCAAAAAGTGACGAGCAGATTTTGGTGCCTTCTTTTAGATTATGTAATACAAAACTAAAAGTTTTTCGACCTAAAATGAGTAAGATTGTTTTATGAGCAGGAAGATTTTTTTTTTTCGTGAGCTTAAATGCGTGACGTGCAGAGAAAACGTGGTCATGTAAAAACGCGACAGCGCCCCGCTGCTTACGAGGCAACCATGACTACTGCCAATGACATGCAGTTAAAAGCGAACAGAACCGCTCGCGTTCGCAAAAGATGATCTCCAATCTTGGTCCAGCATTTTCCAGCTAATCCAGCCAGTTTATAGCGCTGTGAGATTTGATTTGTGGTGTTTAACGTCCCAAAACCAGCTCTGATTATGAGAGACGCCGTAGTGGATGTCTCCGGAAATTTTGACCACCTGGGGTTTTTAACGTACAAGCGCCGTGAGAAGATGCCATGTTTTCGAGCTGGGATTCCGCGCACCGATGCCTAGTGATATATGGCGTGTAATTGTGCTATAAAAGTAACGGCCCAATGTGATTGTTTGACCGAATGTTTTACCACTTAAGGGATCAGCGGCGCACTTGTGCCTTTGACTGCTATATATCTTTTGCTTTGGATACAGCGAAAGAGAGGAAAGATTGTGACTCACTCTCATATCGTATTTTGCCGCGGTTACCGGTGACTGCCACGATGAATATCCCATGTGCGCGAAAAACTAGAGGTGGAAGCAGGCGATGCCGCTTGAGCTTCCATCCATCTCTCGCGCCGAGGCGCCATCCAGCGCGGTTCCCCATCACTCGTGGCGCCCGCGCGTATCGCGTGGCTGCGTGTCATTTATAAAAGTGCCCGGCCCACAACACGCTTTGAAGACGCGGCGGCACGTTGTGTTGTGCCCGTGGAGTTTGAATACAAGCGCTGAACAACTAGGACTTCATAAAAGCTCACGGTATGGTGTGCTAGAGCTTATACTCACTCACTGCGCTGCTACAAGGCTAGCGGTAAACATAGAAAAGCGAAATGGGTGAAAATGTGACAGTGCGAAGGTAGAGACCGCATGAGTTTTAATTATAAAGCAGTAGCTTCGAGAGCTCTTTACAGAATATATATCAGCGTTTTGGAAAAACGACGTTGGAAACGAGGCGAACAGAGCGGGGAAATGTGATACTACACTGAAGCCTCGAGCTCGCAAGTGCGGGTTGGCTTTGCCCGGTTTGTATTATAAAGTCGGATGGAGGAAATTCGGAGGAGGCAGTTTTCTCGCATAGGTTTATGTTTTATGGATTATAGTTATCAATAGCGAAAATACGAGTATGGTCTTAAAAGAACTACGGAACATTTAAAGAGCAGAAGAATATACTCTGCATATGATGGTAATAAGTAAGCCCTTACGTCTGAGGAGCGCGATAAACACACCTCGTAAGTAATGAAAGTAATGAAAGAGAAATCGATCCAGGCACTCAATAATACAGAAGAGATGGTCAGTGCACTATGATTGAGTGAGGCACAACAAATATGAACAAAGAATGAAGAACAAAACCCGCTGTATGCTCACAATCCGCAATTTAAAGCAAAATTCTAGAGGCCCATGCATTGTGTCCACGTTAAAGAACCCCAGGTGAGAAAAATTTTCGAAACCTTCCACTACAGTTTTCCACACTGTCATTCCCTTTCGCCCGTTTCCTCAAGGATGCTGAGCCGTGCTGCGGACAAGGGTTCCTGAAAATAGCATCCGTTCATTGACCTATCCACAGTTATTATTTATTATTAATATTTTAAGGCTCCGCGCTGCACTCAGTAAGCCGAATCGTTGCACAAGCAAACCTTTGCAAATTGCCTAGAAAGAAACTTCTACATTGTCTCTCTAACACTTTCTATATAATCGATGCTAGAACTATAAATTCGTTACACATACTGTGACGTTGTTAGCAAAACGTACGCTGCAAAATGGCGTTGAACGTTCTATATACATGACCCACCGAATATTAAGGCGTAATCACTGTTGCTCGCGTGCGTTCTAGAATGCGCGAGCAATGCCATATGTATGTACACGTCACCCTCTCTCAGTGGTGTCGAAAACAATCGAAAAAGCATTTATGCACGAAGGCCCGTCTTGTTCCTAGTGATAACGGTTGTTAACTGGCAAAAAGCATAAAGAATTGCGCGTCTCAAAATAGATGTGATTTTCATAGCATTAACCAAATATCTGGGACCATTTTCAAAAGTGATATACTACTAGTTCTTGGGATGCCCTCTTAATCCTTCAAAATTCGATCCCTGATATTCGAATGTTTGTCTTTTTGCACGGTTTCATCCATTGTGAGTATATAATTGAGCTGTCTATAAGCCAGATTCACAAATCGAAATTGGGTTTAATTTTATAGTCACGAAAACCGGACGTAAGATTTCTTAATATTCAAAATGCTTCTAATCAAGTTTGTCTGCTTACTTAATGACACGCCCGCTCAAAAATTATTTTGAATTAGATATGTCTCCGACACTGGACGTGTTTTAATCGAACTGAGCCCTAACTGAGTCCAACCTAATTGGTGTGTTTCGTCAAGACCTCGTGATCAAAACAAACATATCAGCCTCCGGTGTTCCCGCTGCTGATAATTGGTGACCTTCCTTTTTCTAAGAACGAAGGCACCGAGCACAAGGAGCACCATTCAGGTTAATGTCATCGCAAAGCACTGCGAAGTTGTTCACGCGCAGACATTTGCACTTCCGTATTGTGTGTAACCAAGACAAACAAGATATAAGATCTTTCAGTAAGAATGAGCCATCTCGAATGCTACATATGCCTATAAATGCCGGATCCGACCCTTGATGCGGAGTGTCAGCTTAAGCAGGATACCGAAATTTAAACTGCAATGCCGGTTTGAGATGCCGTGATGACCGAACACATTGACAAGATATGGTCAGAGCATGCTTGACCCCATCATCTGTAGAAAAACATACGCTTTTCTCAGTTCCGTTTAATGTGAATGTAGGTCACTTAGATAAAGAAAAGGAGAAAGGAAAAAAATTACAGCATATCCAAGGAGTCAATGATGATGAGTGGGCGAAGCTCGGGAGGTTCATCGTAGATCGTGCCGAGTTCCGGATTAATTTAGTTAACGCGCACGCTACGAATCCTTATGGTTCAACTATGTATGCAAAAGTGAAATCTCCCACCGGCACTTCATTGCAAGTCAAGATCCAGTGCATATATATATATATATATATATATATATATATATATATATATATATATATATATATATATATATATATATATGTACATGGGTGGCCGGTGAACGGTTCTCCAACGTGAGCAGTCGGTACTTCTCAATCAAGAAACTAGCTAGGAGACGCTGCCTGCGCCAACGTTGTCTCTCGCGGGTGAGGGCGCGTTCTCCTTCTTTGCGAGCTGGTAGAGCGTTCATCTAAGAAAGAGCGTTTCCATAGTCAACGCGCGCCTTTCGCTCTCTCTCTCTCACAAGACAGCAGATGGAAGAGTGAGAGAGAGAGAGGCACGCGCCGAGGGCGAGCGCGTGCCTCCCGGCACGCCGGTTACGCCTAACGCCTGACGCCTGACGCAGGACAAGGTTAGACTAAGAGGAGCTTCGCCCCTAAATGTTCCTCATTGGCTTACTACGTTCCTACCTCCGCAGCTGTACCAGAATGCAATTTCTTGAACAGTAAATACTTAAATTGAGCCAATGCTATGGTGAGTGATAAATTATTCTTCTACATTTCTTCGCTTTCGTCTCCGAAAGGCGCGGAGCGCACAGGCAATATGTCACAAGGATGTATCGTGTGCTTCCTTGGTTCCAGTGTTTATTGTGGGTCCTTCTGAATGATTCTCTCTAGAGCATTTACAGGGCGATGGAGTGACTTGGCCATTGCGACGTGAATTCGGCAATCGATCTATTGTTTGTTAGGCGTTGTGCCAGGGGAGGCCACCGTTGTTCGCACGTCGGTAAACACATCGACTTTTTCGCCTCTTTTGCTCCGCTGGTTATTACCGATTTTTTCACTTCTCTTCTTGACATTCAGTCGGGATGCACTCGCTGCAAAGAAACCTTCCATTGAACGCCACGACGATTCTGTTTTCTTTTTCATGTCTCTGATGCAGCCTGCCTTTTGTTCTTGTTTTTTTTTTCTTATTCATGTACTTCGCTGTTGCACAAAGGGCTCATACAAAGTCGTCTCCACAGCCCAGTTTCCCGCTGCTCTGGTGTGTGCAAGTTAAGAACATTCAACACAAAAGCGCGCACCACACCCCGACACTTTGTTTCGTCTATGCGAGAATAAAAAGATCAAAATAGAGAATGCTCTCTTTCGAAATTTATAGATTTCTGATGAAGTGTGTATATCGCCAGTGTGCTACTCATCTTGGGAAAAGGCTTTGTGAATCGAAACGGCTAAGGAAGGAGACTAAACGACTAATATAAAAAATAGCGGGAAATTCGAAGCATTTAGCTACATAAAAATTAAAGCTCTGTGTTAACATGATTTGACACTTTTCTTCCCTGTATCACAATTTTGTAAACGTGTTCGCAGTCAGACTAACATGTCAACTTCGGATTTAGGGAGCCCTGTCAAGTCAAATTTGAACGAGTAGATAGCGGGCAGCCTATATGATAGGGGAAGAATCGTTGCTTTCGTCGGTTGCATTATCAGCTTGAGCTCAGTGTTTCCAGCGGCTATCTCTACATCTTAATGGAGAAATATTATGAGTTATGTGATGAATGTATCATGCTGTGTGTCGTATGATGTGCGTAAGGCGGAAGGGGGCGTAAGTAAATACCTAAGGCGACAACCATAATGCACCTTGTGACTACATGCTAGCGCGAGAAACTAACATTATAACAAACATACTGTCACTTTGGCGCACATTGCCATCATATGCTTTTCTAGATGAACTGCGGAAACTATTGATCGGCAGGAATTCCTGTTTCGAGCAAGAGTTTGGAGTGCAGAACTGACACGGGATGGGACACGAGAAGAAGGGACACGTGCTGACTGCAAACGTTTCAAAACTGTTGCACTCGAAAGCACGTCGACACGTCAGCCGCGCTGTGTGCGTAAGGAAGATGAACCTTATAATGCGGGTTCCAGTAAGCTTTATGCGAAACGGCTTCAGCCTTTTACTATATGTTGCTCAGAGTATTGATTTCCATGCCGAAGTATTGGCATGTATGGTGACTAGAAGTGGCACACACGAAGATAGCGTGTTTGCTTAAGCGTAGGCATCTGCAAGTGCCCGCAGATCACTTCTGTGCGATCGATTATCACCTAAGTAAAGCTCATCGACAGAGCGGGGGCGACGCGCTTCCTACAATTTTTCCTCGCGGTCTTTACTCCATGTCGCTTCATGTTTCGTCGTTATCGTTTTTGCCTTGAATGACTCGCGCCCATTGTCACTATACCTCTTCTTCGATAATATAACCGGAAGCTGTGCCTACTGAAAACTTACCTGTACTGACGCACCCTCAGAGAGGTAAATAAATGTTTTATTCAAAAGGAGGAGGAGTAATTATCCAGTTTGCTGCACTAACGAGTTTCTCCAGACGCAGCTGCTCGACAGCTTTTCCTCATTCATCCTCTCAGCTTTGGTGTAGAGGAGGGCACAGACAAGCAAAGGGAGACGACGAATATGCTGCGACATTGTGTCAGCTCGTGGTATACATTACACTGTTCTTGAACTGTGTACCTTGTAATAGCGCACCGAATTCATTTGACAACTTAAATTTGCAGGTTAGCATCGTTGCTTCACATCCTTATGTTCACATCTGAAAGGCAGCATCCCAAAACGTCTCAAAACGACGACATTATTGTGAGAGACACCGTAATGGCGGGCTCCGGAAATTTCCACCTCCTGGGGTTCTTTAACGTGCACTGACATCGACAGTACACGGGCCTTTAGAATGCTGCTCCATCGAAAAGCTGATGCCGTGGCGCAGCCGGGATTCAATCCCGCGACCTTCAGGTCAGCAGTCAAGGGCCATAGCTGTTAGGCCTCCACGGCGCTTAGCCAATCGGAGCAGACTACTAAGCTCGGCTGTTTACATCACGAAGAACCGCCCAAGTATTCGCTCTCAATATTTATGAAACACCATCACGCAATTAAATAGGTACGTGCTTGGCCGGTGAACTGACGCTGATTGTGCATTTCGCGCGATGGAGACATTTGTTAGCATCTTGTCAGATATGACAAACAGCCGTTTATTCGCTCAAGAACACGCGTTAAACAGTATCCATACTGCAGTAGTCTTCAGACTGCTTCGCTTACAGAGAGTATTAGAATTATCCGATCTTTGGATACTTTCTGGAAGTATCTCAGAAAAAGAGAGAGAGAGAGAGAGATCAGTTGTGTTTCTTAAGTTATTAAGACCAAGACCTACGAGTCAAGTTAGTCGTACATTAGTACATTTCTATGCAAACTTTGGTAGTTACCGAGTGAATGAGAGGCAAGTGTTCCTTGTTTTGTACAAATTCTTTCTTCCACAATGTTTTCTACCTTCAAGGTTATCTTCACATAATACGTGCAACGCTTCCGGATTAAAACTGAAGCTCCGAAGGCACATTACAACCGAATTGCGAGCAAGTCCCGCATGTAAAAAGTGAAGCGTTTTCTCTATCTTTCGTTCCCCACATTCCATTGCTCTCGTACTTCTACTCTTTGATTAATTTCACTACAATACCCCACGCTGCTGACCGGCAGGGAGCTGGCGTATTACGACTGACGATCAGAATGACAAATCAAATGAATCTCTACAAAAACTTGTGCGGCCGTCAGAAACGTTTTTCTTCCCTCACCCACCATTGCCGTTGTCAGCTGGTTCCGCTAAAGCACAGGGCCACCAATCATTATCCGCCCACCAGAAGAAGAAAGGCGCCTAGTTCATTTCATTCCGGCAACGCTGGACACGGCGCCTCCCACCAGGACGCAGATAAGGCTCCGTGATTCGCGGCTGCTCCTATCACACGACAACGAAGTGCCGCGTTGGCAATGACGACCGGTCCGGTGGTTCTCAGTCATCAATTAGGGCTACCTCGTGCGGCGTGTTCGGCGTCTTTGCTGCGTGCTCTCAGCAGTCGCGCGTGACCGTTAGCGCTACATAGATGCTGACCGAAAAATACCCCTATTTTTCGAAACATAGCTTCCTCCTTGTTAGCAGGGCCTGTTTGCGTTACTTTTTCTGCTCTTCAGCCCAAACGACTGTTAAACGCCTGACATCAATCGCGACTGAGCGTTTTTTCGTCTCGCCTTCGCTGCCCCCCGTACGTATACCCTGCATTCTGGTGGCGTACGTTTCTAAGAGAGGAAACGTGGGCAATACGTCAATACCAGTAGGCACTGTAGCTTCACTCTTCTTTGTACACATGATCAAATTTCGGTTATCAATGTTTTCCCTATATAGCAAGCTGTCGGCGCCTTACGCCAAACAGGAAACAAAATATAGGCAACGCACTGTGGCGCGCAGGGCAAAGACAGAACAGTTGACGTCTATGTCGCATGTTCCTCTTCCTCATGTCCAGTGACACCAAACGCCTTCGAAGCACTAGCCTGTACAAGTGGTTCATTCTGGGAAAGACACAAACAAGAATCGAGTGCCTAATCTCGGAAGCATTCTACCTGTGCTTAATAGAGTTAAATGTTTTGTAATACGGGCAATGAATAAGTGTCCCTTCCAGCAGATTTTATAATGCAAAAAAAAAAAATGGCATGCACGATGCAGACGCAAGATAAGACAAGTGAACAGCACGCCATCTTACCTTTTGTCCATGTATTGCACGTCCTTTCTTTGAATTATGAACCATTACCAACTCGCGAAGGCTCTCCGTCTTCCTAAGACATTTTTATATTGCAGTTATGTCTCGTACATGACTACGCCGCTGTCACGATATGAGAAGAATGCACCTATTAACGATTTCAGACTTACCGTCTCCTCATCCCCCTCCACACTTGGGTGCCGTCTACACAGAAGTAAGCTAACGAGATCTACAAACAGTGGACTGCCTCGGAAGCAGTGATAACATATATTCGAAAAAGGACACCAGCTTGCTCGCAAGCTTCAGTTACTGAAAGGCCCCGAAAGCACGTCCTGAAAGAAGGCCCTGAAGAACGTAAGTGATAGGAATGTTCTTTTGAATACACCGGCATACTAAGTAGTATGTGCATCGAAGATCTCAATTGCGGATGTGAGTAAATGGAATAAACCAGGCTTTTGTAATTATGAGTAGACAAAGGGCGGAATATTCATCTATGCGGAACAACAAGGCGACGTCGTTGCCTCTGACATTTATGCAGCCACATTTCTAGGACGTCCGTCGGGAGCAGTACAATTAGTTGCTAACGTCAAACCTTCAAAGCGAAGGATAAACGCCGACTGCAGAGCATTTCATAAGTCAATATCGGAAGCGTTTGGTGACTCTCCCTCTCTGGCACACGTACGAGTAACGGAGTATTTTAAAGTTGTTTAATTGGCAGACGATTTCCTTTCACCCTCTGCATAAGCTGAACATGAGCTCTGATGCGGCGGCCGGCACGTGCCTTTAAATAAAACGCTCATAGGGGCCTTGTTAAACAACGATCCCGTGGAGGCGTGGCGGAGAAAAGAAATAATGAACCGGCGAGACATGAAAAGCGCTGACAGCGTAAGGACCCTCACCGAATATCGAAATAAGCGCTCTTGGTTTTGTAGCGCGAACAAACGAGATCGCTAGGATACACGGAGAACGCGCGCTGCTCTGAGGGCGTAACTTAATTATACCGTCAGGGTGTTTCATTATGGGAGACTCTTTACATAACCCAGAGGCTCGCGAGCGGAGAATAGCAGTGCTGAAACCTTGAAGCACTGCAGATTTCAGGGACTGTAAATTATAGCGTAATGCGCAGGGACGGCATCGAAATATAAACACCAGTAAATTTCAATGGAGGCACCAATAAAACCAGCAAATTTAGTATCATACCAAAGTTTTTTCATTCGATTTTCTTTCATAGGCCACACTTCTTTGCTCAACTAATGCTGAAACAGTGCTCTTCCCTTTGCTTCTAGAAAAGAAGTATCGTCCCCGTTAAAACATTGAGCACTTTAGGAGAAGTTTTTCCACTAGTAGAGCTTTGTCAACTTAAGTGGAACATACTCAGGGCACGTTTCTTTTCCCACTAACTTCCCAACTTCCTTCTTTTGTTCCTTTCACGTTTCGTAAAAAATTTAAACGCACTCATTATTCCTTCAGATACGAGAACTGTGCCGCAAACTACCAAGAATTTGCAAAGGGAAGCTTTAAGGTGTAAACATGTTTCAAAATATTTTAGTGTATCCCAAAGTCAGGGCTTGGGTATTGAGATACTTAAGGAATAAGTAAAGCGCTATGCTTTTGCAGCTGCTGCGCTAAAGAGGTAAAATATACAGCAAACAGCGACGACACAGTAAGGCATACGGTGCATCCACTATATTTACCCCTTTCCCCTACGTTAGGCGATCCAAACAACACAAACAGCGAGCTTGAAAAGGGGAATAAACACGATGAAGGCTTAATCAGGGTATAAAAGTTGGGAGGAGGAACTACTGAAGTTTAGGCCTGTAGGGCAGTAAAGCGCATCAATCAACATCAAGATTTACACCAGCAGCGAAGGAAGCGGGAAGAGCATAAGAGAAAGAAAGATTGGCCGCGTATCTGCGTGCTTCGCTGCAAATGTCGTCGAAAGACGATGGTATTCTGCCGGCCGTACTACGCTGCGTGAGATATGGACGCCATCTGGCAGCGCCGTCGGGAAACATGAGCTTGTGCAGAATCCCTGCGAAACTGCTAGGTGGCAGCACCAAATCGTCGGCAGAGGCCTTTTTTGTGCATAGCGTCGCATTTTTAGCGCAGCCTAACAAACACTATAGGGTCTTTACAATTACGTATCTATGTATTTTGTAGTAAAGGAACACACCGCCTAATACTTACGTATTGATGTTGTGCCTCAGATATGCGTAATATCTGCTTTTTGATCGACAGTGTTCACAAGTATGAACGCAGCTACCAAATCAAGATGGCTGGGCGTTAGGCAAATGCTTAAACTTTGGCCGGGTGGCTGAATCATGTGGCAGACAGACAAACAGACAGACCAAAATTTCTGCGTTCAAGTAAACCAAGAAAGCCTATCGTCTTTAAGAGAACTTTCCTCTTAACTGCCATCACGGCTTTCCCCCTGCCCCCAACCCTCCTTGCACCTCTACCTTCCCACCCCCCAATTATTCTGTAGTCCATTGTGAGTTACAGATTTGCCTAAGTAAATAGATATGGACGCAAGATTAGATCATTCTGATACAGCGCTCATTTGCTCGCTTGATTTTCGGAATGAAATCTCGAGTGGCCCACTCACTCCTCCCGCAGATGTCATAGTTAATCCTTAAGTACATATATGCATGAGAATGAAAAGCTCGATGAGTTGATTACGACCACCCGCAACTTGTAGCGCGAATGACGTGGAACGGGAAGGAGCAGATCAAGCAAACACACAAGATTATAATAGCGCCCATTTTGTGTGTGTGTTTCTCCTTCCTCTATCTCCGGCGTAGTCTATAGTGGCCAGGATATCTGTGTTTTTTTTTTTCTTTTTCAGTATTCGTCCATCGCGTCTGCCTGATTTCTGGGGTTTTACGTCCCAAAATTACTTCTTGGGCGATTTGGTGCCTATGCATCATATACGGCCCAAAACCATGATATGATTGTGAGAGACGACGTAGTTGAGGGCTCCGGAAATTTCGACCGCCTAGAGTACTTTAACGTGTAGTGACATCGCACAGTAGACAGGCCTCAACACTCCGCTCTCATCGAAATGCAGCCGCCGAGGCCGGGATTCCATGCCACAATCTTCGAATCAGCAGCCGAGTGCCATAGCCACTAAGCCGCAGTGGCGGGGATTAGCTTTTCACAACGCAAAAGAAAAAAAAAAGCAAATCTTGCGAGAAGACCTTCGGTAAGCTAGAAAACGCGCAACAAGAAAGTATGGGTGGCGACGCCGATATAAAGTTCCAGCACTTATACGCGTGACGTCACATATTTTGCTAAGGCCTGCATGACTATTTATCGGTAATAAAAGACTTAACACAGGCTATTTCAGAACGTTTGATGAAGCGAATTTGGCGAGAATACGAGAAATAAAAAAAAATGGTCTTCTGACGCGTCGAGTCCGAAGCTCCAGCGCGAGTTTAAGAGCTAAAACTTTGACATTGACTTTATGTTTTAATATTGAACATAAGATTACGATATTAACAATAATCAAATTCTCAAAATTCAGGTTACCATTCTAAACCACTTCACCATTTGACTTTTGTGTCTCTATCATACATTCATCAAATGCTAGCAGTTTTGTTTACATTCCGCCTCTGGCTTTGCAAGTTTACGTGTGCATCGAAAACTCCACCAAGAATAGACAGCTAGGTAATGTAGTTCTGAGGCTGGACCTTCACATGTTTTATTAGTGTGATATCCCTACAACATGACCATAAATGTATTTTCAAACTACACTAACTTCTCACTTCGTAATTCTTATCGCCAAGATCGTCTACGCACGTCTCTGTAAATGAAATCAGATCATGTTGGTAAGTGCTGCTAATTGGGATAAAGCTTACTGCTACCCGATGCATAATCCAATACTTCACGACAAAATCACTCACAATGCCCACTGCCCTGCTATATACCCCTGGCGGATCGCTTACCCATTAACCATCGCTATCACATCATTGTATACAGGTCAGCAAATCGAAACCGCTTCTGCTTCACATTCCTGTTGTTATTTTTTTTCCTTTCCTTTGTGTCTCTAACACACGTAAGCGAGTTGTCTCGAACATGGCTATCGAAGTCCACGTAAAAGCCATAAATGGCAAGTCTAACAGTGCAATGTAGTATTCATACACTCAGGTCAACGTCCCATGTGAAATAGCGTCGCGTTTCTGCTCGACGTGCAAAGCAGGGGAACCCTCATCACAGCAGAAAGTATTTCCGTCGACGTTCAAGTTCGTCCAAACGTGATGCACACACACTGACATTTTTCAGCTGAGCGCAGACAGAGGTATTGTGTCACCATCCTTTCACCTAAAGGGGGCTGTAACGGAGTGCCCAGGAAATGAAGTCGTCCTGCTTGGCCGCCTGCACAATCAGCTTAAGGCTCGCGTTTTTACTTGCAGCGACAGAGAACATACATTACAGACGTGGGTGTCCGAGGCGCTGAGTCCCCGATTCTGATCAGGAATGCATGAAATAGCTTCCGCTGCCGTGTCCTCAACCGGTAACAAGGGTTTCGATTACGCTCTTTCGATGTACACACAACCTCTTTCGTGCACAGTTTAGCAACATATTGTTGGGCGCTTGGTTATGAACTAACAGCCCGAGTAGGCCTCGCTAAAACGTCCTCGTCGTCGTCTTTTCTCGATTCGCCTGTTGGCTGTCAGTGGTATCGGTCAATAGCAACGTTTTGTTGATTTTATTAGCTCCTCTACCTTTCCTTGCCTTTAAAACAATCACGTATTCGGCGTGCGGCCACCGAACTTGCTAGGACACTATTGTGCATCATTTGCTTATCATAATTACAGACAATAATGTAATAACATTACAAGTACAATAAGAACAACATTAGGAGGAAATATCAGGACGATCCGCCGAACCACAATCCAGAGAGGCAACAGTAAAACACGCTTACGTGCTCTGACCTAACCTTTCCGCTTTGATCAATTCGCAACCCAGACCTTCCATTTGCTCCACTCGATATACATGAAATTTATGTGTACCATGTCATCGTAAAGTTATGGGCTTTAAGCAAAACTTGTGTATCTTCTAAGTGCACTGAACAAGTGAAAACGAACAATACTCGGTTGCCCCGTTTAGTCTCAAAATGAGGTGTAAAACAGGATGCGCTTATTTTGTTCCTTAAGATTGCTCGGCCATCCTTTGTGACATTACTAGTGTTGTTGTTTTGTGGGGTTTTCCGTCCCAAAACCAGTTCTGATTATGAGAGACGCCGTAGTGGAGGGCTCCGGAAATTTAGACCACCTGGGGTTCTTTAACGTGCACTGACATCGCACAGCACACGGGCCTCAACATTTCGCCTCCATCGAAATGCAGCCGCCGCAGCCGGGATTCGATCCCGCGACCCTCGGATCAGCAGCCGAGTACCTTAGCCACTAGACCACCGTGGCGGGGCGACATTACTAGTGTTATTCATACGTTTTCTTGCTCTGTAATGGATCAGTCTTCTCTCTTTAAGTGTTTGATATAAGTGTTACTGTGAAACGTCACATATTTTTGTATTCCACAGCCTGTCGTTTTGTTTATAGTTATTTTTTCTTTGTAAAAGCAGGGGGGGGGGGGGGGTTATAGAGTCTGTGAAGGTGTGAAATTCCGTTTTCCTATAACAATATAAACTAACAAACGACTAATTCTGCTGCGTGGCACAGGATAGCCTCAGTTGCGTTGCTCGCGCTCTGCTGAACCCACCTGAACTAAATGCGCAGCTAGCGAGGCGAGATGATGCGCCGGCAAAAAGTAAAGTTACTTGTCTTTTGTGCGATAACCAAGGTATACATGGAGCTCGAGTTTTAAGCAGTGAATATGGTCGTAACTTCGGCACCAAATAATGGCAGGTGTTTTTTCATCCATTGAATTCTTTTATATTTATGTCATAGTTGCTAAACTGCAGGTAAAAGCGACAATTAACGTCTACACACGCGGGTCGTTGAGTGCACTTGAAAATATTTCGATAAATGCATTCACATTAAATCAACACTTTCTGCGCTCATAACTCGCAGTAAGCGACCAAAAAGAGTTGCGACGGGCTTTTCGAAAAACGTGCCTCCAGATTACGTGATGTCTGCGCCGCGTGTCTCGCCCACGCCTTGAGGTGTGCCTTTTCCTTCTACTGCAGTAAGGTACCGAAGCCGACTCTCATGAAGTGCTATTTTGTACAGCGTCTAATTGGACCATATAGTCGCATTCACTGCATTTTCAGCTGCGACTGCCATAGGTAGCTGCTATGACTTGTTTGACTAGCTTCAAATTTCGCCCCTATGAAGAGTAGGACTCGCAGTTTGTAATAATAATAATAATAATAATAATAATAATAATAATAATAATAATAATAATAATAATAATAATAATAATAAAGTCAGTGGAGGACGAAGGCCTCTCCGACCGATTTCCAATTTGCCGTATTCTGAGCTAGTTGGTTCCAATTTATGCCAGCTAACTCTTTAATTTCATCGCGGATTGCATACATTCTTTTGCGTACAGTGACTAAAGGCGAAAGGATATGAATGCCTAAGTGAACATTCAAGAATTACGCTACAGTCGTTCACCCAGTAGGGTTTTATTCTTATTTTGACAAATCCATTATCGCTCCGATCCGAGTCACGCGTGTTAGATGCTGACAAGACAGTCAAGCAGCCGATGTTGTAGTAGCCTTCTCTAAGAAATCACACACCACATGGTCATGCAGGCTCCCAATTCACTTCACGTTTGCGCAAAGCGCAGTGACATGGTAGGCTGCGCCGACATTGCTATAAAAATAGATATTGCTGTTATGACAGGTTTCCACAAGCTGGCAAATGCAGATAACGGCAGCGAGAAAAAAAGTCGCGATTGAGCACCAGCGGGCAGACATCACCGTCTCTGTTTGCAAAGCGCCAACGATGATCTATTTCGGACCACTGTACGGAGCTGACTAATTAAGTTAACCTTATCATTCCTTCAACAATCATATATGGTTCTCGGAACTACCTTATTGCCAAAGCACATTCGTTACGGAAAATTGTCTGATAAAATGAATAACACCATAGGCAGCACTAAAATATAGCTGCTATGCTGTTCGCTCGAAATTAATAAACACATTTCATGCCTTTATTGGAGGCTAACGGTGAGTGTGCGAAGTGTTTTTTATTTTTTTACACTTTGATGCCGTTGTGAGTTTCCGGTCTGTTTTCTCAGCAAAGCATTCCCGTGCGCAATGCACTATGAGTTCCAGCAATATAGAGATGGATTATTAACGCAAGCAATTAGGTCTAGGTACACGGTATTGATTTTGTACAGAGACCAGACCAGAACTACTTCGTGATAAGGTAACAAATAAAGGTTCGATTTCATTAGAGCCGCTGTATGGCAAGTCTCGAGGACACGAAGTTTTCTTGGGATAACAAGTTTGTTATAATTAAATATACAGGATGACAAAACATCAAAGAAAATATAAATATAGATAAACATCTTGTCAGTTTGAATATGTGACTATATAAAGACAGGAAGAAGCACGCTG
>CM023483.1:50771617-50841617 GCA_013339685.2 Hyalomma asiaticum | reverse complement strand
CCGCACCGGAAAGTGTTTGGACACGAGCCGTTTGTTTGCCAAACGAAGATTAGTCGCGCGTGATGCGTCCGCTGGACATTATGGACTCGACATCAATTTGGGTGGCGGTACAGCGGGCGCCCGTTTATGATGTGACTACTCTAAACGGTCCACACTTGTAAGCAGTGCTTCAGAGAAGGTACCAGAAGAAGACGCACATAACATTTTCCGTGCCATGTACCTTCCCTGTCGTTTTGCGGACAAGAGAATTATAACATCACTGGAAATTATCGCACATCCAAAGGCGTGACATGCACTTTTCTTTCAGTCATCTGTATGTCCCTCATAAACCACGTTGTAAATGAAACTTTTATTCCACCTATGTTTTTTTACAGCGTCCGCCATCACCCCCACTGAAACAGCGCGTACTTCGCAGCCGATTTTATGGCCACAAACTTTTAAAAATACATGGTGAGCCCTAATAAGCACGTGCTATCGGTGAATATTGGATAGGAAGGAGGTGACGAAGAATGCATTGATATGCGAAGCGGTAGAGAGCAGCAGCGTCGTTTTTACAAACCGCATGACTGTTAAGAATAGAAAAATATCAGCACTCGTGTGTCTATAATCTCCTACTACCACGAATCTCTAATATTTTCTCTGAAGCTGGATAGAATTAAACCGGTGTCTTATATATTACGCCAGCTAAGTGAGGCGTTGGCGGCACTGCCGCTTGAAGGGATCGCGAATTAAGAGGGAAACATGTATAAGAAAACTAGACTCTGAGACTGGTGACTCCCAATTGACTGCGCCTTTAAGAAGAGGACGCTCATAGCTAGAGACCGGAAGTTCAGGCACGAAAAAACAAAGTTTTAGGCGCCTATAATAGGCCCTAAATACTGTCATTTAGGCATATATAGGCGTTAAAAGCTATCGTTCAGGCATATATAAGCACAATTCATAATTACTTTCAGCAGCGTGTTTCAGGACAAATCTTCCTTCTTACAAACACAGCATGCAAATCCTGTGCTTTGGGAAAGTTAATTTTATTGTTTTCATGAAAAGAATTAGGTGAAGAATAACCACTTGAACAGATTTAGGTAAAAGCTACGGTGACTGGACACTGTGAGAAAGGCTATGAAAGCAGTGGCAAACCAGCACCATCTCAAGGTTTTCGGGCTTGAAGCTGTGCCTTCTTTCAGTCAGTATTTGTTTGTATGCGGAAAAAGAACGCTCGACGTCCACTGAAGTTAGCGGAGCGTACTTGTAGTCCGGCACTTTCGATGCTCTAATTTCACCTGGAATCTTCGAATCGGCACCGCTCAGAACATTAGACACTTGTTTTAGCACATAAAATCCCGGATTCTTGTCCAAGACAGCTTTAAGCTTCGAGGTGACCCTGTCAGCAACAGGCCCATTGGGGACGGTGGCGAACCTTTCCTGCACGTCGAAAATTAGCTCAACACTCTGTGTCAGAGCGGCGCTGTATGCTTCTGTATGCTTTCTGTAGTTTCTGTATGCTTTCTGCAAGGAAAGTAAAATGAGCACACAAATAGGCCAAGTCAGATTCAAGTGTATCGTGGTGTACAACAGTCTGGGCTCTTCTCACGGCGATGCTCTCGTCCGCTGCAAAGCTGTTAATAACAGCCTTAACACCAGCGAAGTGTTTGTTGTAGTAGTCCACTGCCTTCAGCCAAGTTCCCCAGCGGGTAACAACGGGCTCCGGTGGAAGAGGCACATCCGGCAACTGCTCTTTAAAGGCACGAACGCGCGAAGGCGCCTTAAGGAACACTGCCTTGCCTGCGGCTATTAGTTCGTTAACAGAACTGAACGACTTTCTCAGCTCTTCACAGACCCGATGAAGCCCATGGGCAAGACAAGTGACATGCAATAATTCTGGATAAAAGACCTTGAGAAGTGCAGCAGCCTTGTGCATATAAGCTGCTGCATCTGTGTAGAGCAGCAGTACTCGGTCGTCGTGGGATCCGGAGGGGTACAGTACCCTCAAGGACGAGTTCACAAAGTAGGCGATGGTATCACCGCTCGTTTTTTCCAGTTGTTTCGAGCATACCAAGAAAGGTGTTGTTTTCTCTTTTGCATCCAGCTTTCCAACTACAAAATGTCCAAGTAATCGTCCGGTCGCATCTGTTGTTTCGTCCACTGAAATCCATATGTATGATTCACCGAGTTCTCGTCTGATTTTTGCTAACGTGTCCTCGTACATTGGCCGCGGGTACTGCTTGCGAAGAGTGGACTCTGATGGTATATTCTGGTTGCAGTACTTTTGCAAAAAATTCTTGAATGTCTTGTTTTCGATCTTCGCCCAAGGGATGTTAGCAGCGACCAACGCTTCGCATAAGTCTGCGCTGAATTCGCTTCTCTTTCCTTCAGCAAAAGCTTCAGACAAGAACGACTGCCTCGACGTTGATGGTTGGTTGCGCAGAGCGTTGGCTTGATGCAACGTTGTTTTCTCATGCTGCTCCAGGTGACACTTTTTTTTTTACACGGTACCCGCGAGAATAAAAGAGCCAATTGCACTAGGAAGGTGCGTTGGATACGTGGAACTTCTTTAGTGCACTTGCGCTTGTACTTTTTTCCTTGCGGCTGTTGAAAAACTCTGAGGAAATGGCGAAGTTAGATAACACGAGCCCGAGCGTGCATTTTAAAATCGAAATGCTTATACCTGTATCCGACCGAGAATGCTCCGCACATTTCCTGTTGCATGCGAGTTCACAGATGCGGATATAAAAATAACAAAACAATGAATCTGAGTGCCCGTGAAGTCACCAAAAAATGCATCTTATTTGCGCAGGTTCAGGGGTTATTCGAATTGGCAGTTGCGTAAGCAATGTTCGGAGCTTTATGCCAATGCGTGTTTCAGAGCGGACGTCAAACGCAACATATTGTTGACCTTTGCAATGTCTTCTCACCTGCTTTCCACATGGATGGCAAAATACCGTTTCTCCATCGACGGAGTAGCACTGCGATCCACTGGTCCATTGCCTGACAAGGACACTTTTCGGCGTCTTTTTCTTCGGCATTGCTCGGCAGACTACCGACAGCTGCCGTTATGAAGAACACAAATGCCATCGAAACTGACGCGTAGGCTGTAGGCTGCAGCGCAAACGTAGCTTAGCTTTGACTTGCTGGAGTAGACTCTAGCCTCCCTCACGCAACCGCCGAGGCGCACTACTCTCGAACCAAGCGACGGAGATCTTCAAGGGGGAGAGGGAGGGAACACTAACGCTAGCCTAGCCTCGCTTCCCCTCGCTAGAGTACACTCTAGCCTCGCTCATTCAACCGCCGTGCTTCTCGAACCAAGCGACGGAGATCTTTTAGGGGGGCCCACTAGCGCTAGGTTAGCCTCGCTTTACCTCGCTGGGATACACTCTAGCCCCGCTCACGTAAAGGCGCGTTGATAGTCCGACGTTATCGGCGCGTTGGCGAGCGTCACATGCGTCGGAGCACATCGGCCGAGTCCAGTTATGCGTTGGCTGTGGCAGTGCGTCGAACTATGGTCTGTTTTCGCCGAGGTGACGAGGCGCATGCGCGCGTCTACCCTAAGCCGCACTGTAATCGCGCCTTAACAGGAGCTAAAAAGGTGAACGAAAAAAAGAAAACATAACTAGCGCACTATGCGACTGTTGAAGTTAATATCGCCACACTAAGTGCTTCTTGTTTTCCTCCGTATGAACAGCTCATTTAAGCAAAACGTGTACTCGACGAACGCGAAAAGGCATTTTTAGGCGCTGAAAAGCTGATATAGGCACGAAGCTCGAAATAGGCACTTATAGGCACAATAAATGTTTGATTAAAACGTTTACCTTCCCTTAGTTCGTGCTTATATGTTAAATAGGCTCGAAACAGACTCCAGGAAAAAATAGGCATTTTGCCTGAAGTTCCGGTCTCTACTCATAGCATTCATCCATCCATCCATCCATCCATCCATCCATCCATCCATGCGTCCTTTCATACATGCACAAGTGAGTATTTACGCTTCAATGTACTATTTTTCATTACTGTCACACGTCAGCAGTTTTAATACAGCTTATCCTCAATGTTCTTGTTTATTTTATAGAGGGAGCATTCACCTTAGGAAAGTGATTGATTGATTTGTGGGGTTTAACGTTCCAAAACCAGCTCTGATTATGAGAGACGCCGTAGTGGAGGTCTCCGGTAATTTCGACCACATGGGGTTCTTTAACGTGCACTGACATCGCACAGCACACGGGCCTCAACATTTCGCCTCCATCGAAATGCAGCCGCCGCGGCCGGGATTCGACCCCCGACCTTCGGATCTGCAGCCGACCTTAGGAAAGTACTATATATGGTTGCCTTTAGTATAAGACTTTTTCTTTTTTCAACGTAGACGAAGAATAAAAGAAATGAACTCAATTCAATTTTAAACACGTCGCGTACAAGATGCGTTCCGGCGATGGGACTAGAGGGTTTATCGTAGCAACATTCATACGCTAATCCCATTAGCATCGAAAACCATCCTAATGCCACTTCTGCCAGATCTCTGTTTACGTATCATGTTTCCTCTTTATTAGCCAAGGAATGCTAATGCTTACGTTTTGTATTATGGGATTACTTGCTTAGTAGAGTAGACCCTTAAGTTCTTAATTTATTTCATGTGCACCTTTCCCTACAGCGCAAATATAATCAAAACAAAATTAGTTTACTAACAGTTTTTCTTCTTCTCAACAATCCTTGATTACAGAAAACTATTCAACGTTGCGGGCCTTAGAGAGAGATGGGAAACGAGAAATTGAAGTCGGAGAGATTAAACAAGCGCCAATGTGGTTTGCTGCTCTAGATCGGGAGAATATAATAGTGATGTCGGAGAAAAAAAAAGCTGATAGAAACACCACACGGCACGAAAATGTTTCGAAGACGATGTGTAGGCGAGGCAGCACCTGCAAAAACATCTATCCTGGAGCTGTCGTCGTCTGCGTCTGCATAGAGTGTTGTTCTTCTATGTCTAAACTGCAGTGTGTTTGTGCATCGGCTATGTGTTTTCTTTCTTCCTCCTTTTTTATATCTGTGCGTAAATTACCATACTCACCGCAAATGTTGCAACTGGCGAGGTGTATTTTTTTTTCTCCATATTTCGAGTCTCAACATAATATGGTCGTTTTGGTGATGTTGACTTGCGGAGAGACACTTCAGCGAATGCCTACCGTGACACAGCAGCGGAAGCATACTTGCGACTAATAGCCTGCAAACGGCGTCTTAGTTAAGCCAGGTGCTTGGTGTAATGACGGCGCTATTCGCCATCTTGATTTGCGCTATAGGACATATAGAACTTTCTGCTTATGGTGAAGGGATCGTCTGCCGAATGAGTAGTTTACTTAGACTGTCGTTCTAATATGGCGGGCTAAGTTCGATGGACAATTTAGTACACTGAACGCACCATATATTGCACAAATGGGTGTACATTTGGACACTATATTTCCTGGTGATACGGGCGATCAAAAAACGTTTATAAACAGCGACTGCTGTTTCGTTGTACCTGTTGTAGTCAGGGGACGAGGCACCGAAGTTTCGAAAGCCGGAACACAAACTAACGCGCAAGTATTAACTTCATATTCGTGGAACACCGATCGTGATTTCGCGCTGCACACTCAGGCGCTCCATTACAGATAATAAAGAGTTGATCAGAGCCATCTTAACAGCTCAGCCACACAGGGGTCTCGCCCACTCACACCGTACAGTTCAAACGCATCAGACACACCTGGCTGCTGCCACCATGAATGCAAATGCAGGTCGTCAGGATTCATCGCTTCACTAACGGTTCCATTGCGGAAATGTGTCCCTCACGGCGAGATTGCTCGCATTATTCGCGACTGCTGCTCTCGCCTTTGGAGTGATCTTGATTAACATGGCGACCGTAAAGATGTCTCTCGTCTATTCTGATGGTCTCTCTTTTCATAACACATACACACGCGAAAGACATCACAGTACACAGATTCCTTACTTTCTGTCAAAATTCGCTTCTATTCCTGAAGCTACTGTAGCATATAAGCATAATATTCTTGGCGCACTCTACAAAAATTCACGCAGGCACAGTGGTGACACGCTCGGCAGCGTAATGGTTGGCTCGTTACGACCAAGTGTCACCATAGTCCTCCGTTCCTGGGGTACGGTATAGGGCGGGTGGTGCGAGCGAGAGTGACCGGAATGCTACGCACTTACCGCCACTTTAGGGAGCGCACGAAGGCGACGATAAGGAGTGCGGGGCTCATTCGGGGCCTCCACTCGCGACCAGCGAGCGCTTATTGGCCCACGGAACGACGTCCTCCCGTCCATTCACGCAATTAAGTCGCCTTCATCGACTATCATCACAAACTGCGCAGAAGAAGTAGTAGCGCTGCAAAGGCGCAGATAGTCCCCGTGACCGAATTTCCCCACATTCCGCCATTTATGGAATAAAAATGTAATAACGAAGTATAGAAGAGAATACGGGAAGACATTTAAGCGTGTGAATGAAGACTGGAAGCAATTCAATCGCGAGAATTTGGGTAAAAGGAGGAAACGCCAAGGAGGAACCGGCGAAATTTCTGAAGCTTGAAATTGGGCTCGCAAAATGGCAATTTAAGTTCTTACTCACCTAATAGGTGAGCGTGAGATGTAGTGAAGTGTGAGAAAATGCCTGCAATTATACCTCCGGAATACAGGCGCGTTATACATTGCTCGCGCATTGCCTTTCCTTAGAAATGCAGACGTAGTATAAGCCAGTACGAATGGGTCCAAGGAAGGCCATACGCGAACCAAGGTGTGCAGTCGTGTTGAAAAGATTATTGAGGGTTAGGAAAGTTAATTAAAAATTGACTACTGATTAATAGTAGTCATTCGTGATTCTTCAATATTGGTGATTGATATAAAATGATAAAGTTGGTTCCTAATGTTAAAGTCATGAATAAGATGGTAATTAACAATTAGGGAATGTAAAATACAAGATATAACTAGTGAACGTCTATCGGGTAAAGAACCAACGGGACTAAGACCCATGACTTTCCAGGAACTGAAAACAAGACCTTGACAGGAGTCGAATCCCAACCTAATACTGCTCCTACCCAAGACTTGAAACCGAACCCAAGCCCTTGACTCGACCTTCTAGGACTCTAACCCGCGACCTTTTGCAACTGGAACCAAAGCCCTTGATTTGAAAGAGACGTTATAAGGCCTGCGCATTTCGGTTTCTTTAGGAGACAGCTAAGGACGCCTGGAAATTTCCTTTCGCAAGCGCTCGTTTCCATTACCTGCAGGCTACGCTAGTAAGAAGCTAGCGTCAGGATTGTCAATCATTGTTGTCTTGCGAACAATTCTAGCGTATGGCGCTTTTGCAAATATCAGCCAGACTCTATATCATCGCTGTATAGTCGGTTACAACATAAGTATAAACATACGTCCCACGCACCAGGCCTCATGGAGTCCTCTTTGCACACCTCCGCGCAGCAGAGGAAGTATATCTGGCCACATACCTGGCGACAACTTTCTGTGGCAGCGCAGCCAAGGTTACGCGGGCAGAACTTCCGCACATGTGTTGCTACGCCAACTAGTCCGTTCGTGCGCGATTTTGATTTCAGTTTTGCGAGCGCATCTAGCATGCGTTTTGAGGGCGCAAGTTTCAGTATGAACTCCGCCCCCTACTCCTAGGCATATGATATTGTTACACGAACGATGGTGTAACCAATGTTACACCGGCATGAAAGACTGGTTATCTATAACTTTAACCTAAGGTAAGAAAGGGAAAATTAGCATCCACCCGTGTTGTAGCACAAGGCTACAAGGAAATCCATACGGATTTCTCAGAAATGGCAGCTTCCTAGTTGCCGAAAAATTCGTCCTGGTCCGGGGATCGAACTTGGGACCAACGCCTATCCGGGGCGTTCTGTCAATTGAGCTAACCAGGAGGCTAGCGATTGACAGTGCGAGGGCGAATCCATCGACAACTCGAAGCACATGGGCGAGAATATATGGCAGATGAGTTCTGCGGAAACCCGCGAGGTGGAGTAACGTTTATGAAAGGGAAAATTAGCATCCATCCGTTGGGTGGATGCTAATTTTCCCTTTCATAAACGTTACTCCACCTTGCAGGTTTCCGCAGAACTCATTTGCCATAACCTAAGGTAACCCCAACGTAATATAAGCTGGTCTGCCAGCAACTCAAATCCGCATGCAAAAGCGCACCATACTCAGCGATTTGTAATGTCCTTCTTTCTTCTTCTTCTTCTTCTTAAGAGACTTCTGCGAAGTGAGCACAGAAGGGCTAAGGAATAATTTTTGTTGCACCAAAGCCATCTTACTTTGGAAATTGGAAACAAACTCTCCCGTTACCGCAGAGGAACTGCACAAGACTCACGTAGAGGCAACAAGCCATTTCATCGGTGCGGTTGATACATGTAATTCCTCTACTCTGAGATACGCAATAAATTCAATAGCTTTCACGACGCCCTCAAGTTAGTTTAGCAGGGGAGGCGTCGCCGTCGAAGGCAAGCACGGTATGTTTGCCACTGTCGAACGGATGTGCACATCTCGAGTTCGGGAAAGAGAGAGCGAGGACCCACTCCTTTACTGGGCATTGCCAATAGCGCAGTACTTGAAAAAACAGCCCAATGAGGCGCGATGATGTATTGGTTATGGTGCTGGTTGCCACGAAAAAAAAAAAATAAAACGCGGGATCGATCCCAGCCGTGCGGTCGCATTTTTGATGGAGGCGAAAATGCCAGATGCCCTTGTCCATTTTTCACCAGCTGTGATGGCTGTCCTTGGCTTCAGTGATTTAACATGTCGAATAGCAGAGTCCACTGAAGCAGAATACCTGAGTTTATGCCTCGGCCTTGGAGGTCATTCTGGGTCGGTTAATTTTGCTTTTACAACTAAGATTACGCAAGAGATAGGGCGTGGCCAAAGCTCGCTGCACGTAGTTTTGGAGATCATTTCGTACACATTGAATCTAGATACTAATTTGCAATCTTTGGTCAATCCTGATGGCATAAAATGAGCAAAGTGCCCACAACTACAGGAACATTTATACGTCTCTGTTTAGAGGAAGGAAAAGAACTGTGCGGATAAATGCGCTTACTACCAAGCGTATTTACCGTTCAACAAAGTTCATTTAATAGCCATTGTGTTGTTTTTTCTTCTTTACACACACCGTATACAAAGGTCCTTATTTTTCTTTACCTGCACGTCGAAGTTTCGTGCACATTTCACACAGTGTGCTTCACTTAGCACCTATGCCCCCACCGCGGTTTCCAATTTTTTCTCTCCATTATAACTCCCGATATTCACGTTCCCGACCATTGCACTCCGAATTATGATGATGATGATTGATGATGATGATGATTGTGGTTCGGTTAGGAAAGGACGCTAGTTCTGCTGCCCATGTAGGGAGCACGGCTAAGCGCCCGTGGGGGTGGGGGGAAAGGGAGTGAATGAGATAGGGAGGTGAGAAAGGCCGTAGTGGAGGGCTCCGGAAATTTAGACCACCTGGGGTTCTTTAACGTGCACTGACAACGCACACTACACGGGCCTCTGGCATTTTCGCCTCCATCGAAAATGCGACCGCCGCGGCCGGGATCGAACCCGCGTTCTTTTTTTTTTTTTTTTTGGTGGCAGCCGAGTACCGTAACCACTACACCACCGCGACGGACTCTGAATGTGCGAAGTGGATCCCGCGTTCCTCACGTACGTATCTTCTATCTTCCCTCTCTCACGCTTTCCTGGCCCGGAACGCTGACACCGGCAACGCCTCGTTACGCGGTGCCGCTTGATCCCATTAAAATTGAACGCGCGCTGCACGCAGAGGCTGGAGTTTCTCCATCAGAAGACCTTTTCATCGCCACATTTTTAATTACATTAGCCTGCCTCGCTCCCCGGGTTCCTGAGAGCAGCAAATTCGAAGAGCTTGAGACAAAGCAGCCATCGCTATGTGCCAAACTATTCTAGGCAAATACTCGCTTTGTTCACTTACTGTTTCTTCCTTAAAAGAAAGAAAGGAACGATGCCCTCTCACGCTGCTCTCTGTAACTGCAACGTTTTTAAATTCCTTTTTTTCTCATTTTGTCCAACGTACAAGCTTCGTTGCGCAACGAAAGAAAACAGGGAAGGTGAGCAAGTTCAGGTGTTTACATATTCACGATGTGCGTCGCTGCTTTCCGGCCACACGAGAGGGAAGCAGGCCCGTTTTAATCACTTTGTAAATCTCGCATCATAACACCAAGCTGCTTCTGTGCAACATTCTTCAACGCACTCTTGGTTCCCGAGTACTCTCTCGACCCAAACGCACGCGTTCACAATGCAAAAAGTACTAACTTACCTAAGCTTCTCTTTCATTTCGTCTTTCTTTGATTAGCGAAAAATTTTCATTTTCATTTCATTTCGTTTTTATTTGGACATTTTCATAAAATGCCCACGAAGGGGGCAAAAGGAGAGTGTTTCTCCTGACTTCGCCCACTCTTCGTGAGGCACTTCGGGCAGATACAGCAGGACCAGTGTACAGAATATACAATAATATTTATACAAACAATAAATAAACGAGGAATACTATAACGATTGAAGAAATGTAAGATAAAGATGCAAACAAAGCTGTTTCTCAGCGATAAATGCAGAATGCACTGTGATCAGCACCATTTAACATACATTGAAATACATAAAAGTTGAAATGTGATCTGAAAACAATGAGTACATTACATACACTAAATATTTTCAGCAAATATACCTTAGAATTGTGTTCTATTTATTACATCCATAATTCACTTCCTAAATTGTGTGATGTTTCTGACCTCCCTGGCGTAATCAATTATTTCAGGAATCTTGTTGCATAATAGAACAATTTGGTTATCAATTGACTGTACACCATAGTTAGTCCGGCACATTGGCCCGACCAACGCAACAGTGCGCAGATTATACTTAAGATCTCTGCTTAAATATGTATCAGAAAAAATCTGGTAATTATCTTTAATTTTTTTGAAGATTAACATGGCTAGTTGCATCCTATAGCACTCTGGGAATGGGAGTACATTATACACTCGAAAAAGAGACACGTTTGTGGGGACCGAGGTATTTATCAAACCTAGTGCGCGTTTTTGAAGAATTATACTTTCTGTATTTGTTTTGTTACACGTACCCCAGACTAAAATGCAATACATGATTTGCGACTAGATAAAAGAAAAGTAAAGCTGTCGTTTAACTCTACCTGGAAGGAAATACTGCAAGCGTCGAATTAGACCAATCGACCTTGACAGTTTTATTCGAAGGTTGTCCACATGGTCAGACCAACTAAGGTCGCTTTGAAAACATACGCCTAGAAATTGAATTTTATTTACCTGCCCAATATTTTCTCCATTAAAAATCAAAGAGATAGCATGATCTACAGGCCTATTTTTTTTTTTGCTTGAAGAGCATAAATTTGTTTTTTTTATGTTTAGTTCTAGCTGGTTGACTGTAAGGGCCAGAAAACGAGTACAAGACCCTAAGATAATATTATGACGGAACAGACGAACCTTCCGGAATTATGCAATGAAAGCGTCACGTTAAAGCAGAATTAGAATATACAACATATTATTTCGTAAAGCTGCTTTCTACTGGCTAGTTTTTATTTGTGTAATTACCGCTTATTCCCGTTGACATTGGTACACATGACAACATACAGAGCTTCCCTGTACAGCGTGTAGCCCCTGTGGAACTTACGCAAGCGGAGAGCGTGCGTGCAGACCGCCATGTTGTGCTCGTATCGCGTACACACCGTCTCAATTTTGATTTATTACAAACAGCAGCGTTACACAGCCACAGTATGGTAAAGATCCAAGTTCCACCTCGTACAAAAATACGCAGCTGCAAAGCAAATGACCTTATTAGATTATGTCGCAAGTCCCATCAGAACGAGCGGAAATTTTCTTCGTGTCTACGCAACCCCACCCCTTCGTCTTGCGCGGACTTCTTTGCATCGCACAGTGCTTGCCGTGCAATGCAACCCCAACCCCGTCTCCAACCCCCTTCGCTGATGCTCCGTTCATTTAGTTAGTCATTCTGATCACGTTCCTTGCATCGATCACACCGAAGTTCTTGTGTAACGCGGGCCGTGCGTGACTTTCCATTCTCGGGAGGCTGAGTGGCACTTGTTTCGCGCGTTCGAACCGTGGGTTCGCGAGGTGGTCCACGGTGCCAGCGTTTCGCCTGGTGCAGTTAGAGACCATAGATATAATTCACCTGGGCCTGTTATGTGGTTACCGAAACTATTCACTTGCAGTCGACAGACGCGTTTCGTGGCTTACATCAGTATAAAAGCAAGAAATGACATTGAGTTCTTGTTCCTAAATCATCCATTCAATCCTTTAGTGTTTCGCAAAATTTGGACATGAGGAGTGATGAGAGCTTTTTATTTACATTACTGTCCACTGTAAATGAGGCCTTTGAGTGGAACTCGTCACGAATGAGAAAAATATCAAGCCAGTGCCAAGCCAGAACAGCGAAGCTGTTCTTTTATCTTTCCTCTGCGAAGCTGTTCTTCGCAAAGCGTTCTTCTGCGAACAGCGAAGCTGTTCTATTTCGCGCTGTGGAGATGCGGCGTAACCCGTAACTACGAGCTGAACCTTTCTTACACTTTATCGCACATTTCCCTTCGCATAATCACTATCACGTAGACTTGGGCTGAAAGCAACAGTGATTCGAGCGCAGCGGTGGGTAGCGGGGCGAGTGCAAGAGCAGGTCCACTTTTCCCTCTTGCATGACAACAGGATCATGCAATGCATGGCGTTGCCTTGAGTGAGCAACTGTACTGTTAATGTGATTCCGCAGCTTCAAGCTTGACTGTACCAGTTGTCTTGCCTGGATACACTAGACCATCTGGTATGCTCTGAATATGTGTGGCAGTTCACAGATTATATCAGCTACAATGTCGTGCCGGCTTCAAAAAATTTCCCTAAGAATATGCTCGAAATGTTGACGAACAGTGCACTGATGCTGGGCAGTGAAATAGAACAAGGACTAAGTGTCTTACTGCTCAAAGAGTTCCGTCAATTTTAATGACCGGGAAAAGAGCTACTTTCGCTTGGAGTGTTTGATCCCGATCATAAGCTACAGTTCTGGAGAAAGCTATAGAGTCGACGAAAGCATTCAGGGTGGTAGCAGAAGACGAGAATATAAGTTCAACTGGGCTTACGGAACTTCGGTCTGTTCAATGTTTTCAAAGAAAACTATTCCACAATTCTGAACCAGCTTAGTGTACCTTGGATCAATATTTAAGGAAAAAATTGTCTGGAGAAAGACGCAGGCATGGAGGGAACAATGAGCACAAGTGCTGACTCGCAATTAACGGTCACTTTCGAAATAGACAAAATGTATTGGGAGCAACATAAAAGTAAGAAAAGACGTACATATACAGATCCATTTCACCTCAGGTGGACATGGTGCTCAAAGTGCTAACACGTATAAAAAGGTGAGCTAATAATGAAAATTCTCCACAAAACGCTGCCGCACATATGTCTCCGCTCTGTCTGAAGGGGCTATTGATACCTGGCTGATAAAGTCATCCTCTTCCACCGATGTTAACAAAGTTTTCATTATCTTCCTAGTAAGTTAGGCTCTGTTTCCGTAGAGCACCTCTGTTTTATTAATTTCAGGGTTACAAACAACTTGCGAGGTATAGTCGACCGCGACATGACAATATCCGGACAACTCGTACGATCGACCGCGAAAACTCGGACGACTTGTTTGCTCTCCGTAAGTTTCCTCAAGAGCAGATATTTGTGTTTGATTGATTTCTGAGGTTCTACGTCCCAAAACCATGATATAATTATGAGAGACGCCGTAGCAGAGAGCTCCGGAAATTTCGACCGTCTGGGGTTCTTTAACGTACACTGACACCGCACAGTACACGGGCCTCAACATTTCGCCTCCATCGAAATGCAGCCACTACGGCTGGGAGTCGATCCCGTGACCCTCGGATATGCATCTGAGTACTATAGCCACTAGACCGCCGTGGCGGGCAAGCAAATATTTTTCTACACTGAAACTTCACCTCCATAAGCTGCACGATCTAGTTTTCCGGCTGCGGTCGTCCAGAAGAGGTCGGAGAGGAAAAGCGGCGAGGTTGAGGGGAGCGGGATTGGCGACGTTGCGGCGACGGGGAGCGAGAGTAGCGGCGAACAGAAGTGGCATCAGTATCAGAAGGCTCCTGGGGGGTGAACGACGAGTAAGCAGTAGGAGCAGCCGAACGCCTGGAGCCGGTAGAGCGCATATAGGGAGGAAAGGTCTGGTGAGGTGGATAGGTCCAACGGCGACGGCAGTAACGAGCGATGTGTCCAGCCTGATGACAGGAGAAGCAGATGGGCTGGTCGTCGGGCGTTCTCCATTCCGCTGGGTTACGGGAGGGCCAAGTAGGAGTGAAGGGGCGGCGAGCAGGTCCTGTGGAGTAAGGGCGTATAGCAGGATGAGTCACTGGGCACGCTAGTGGTAAGCCGAGGTTGGCGAACTCCTGCCTGACCACAGCCTGAATGAGGGACACCGACGGCTGCGATGGGTCACTGGAGTGCATCGTGAAACCAGGTGGTGAAAGAGGTGAAACAGGTGCTGGCGAGGCTGCTTCGAGCTCGCGACGAACGATGCGAGTAACATTGTCATAGGCGGGCGTCTGGCGCATTGCATCGCATGATGAAGTTGCGGTCGTGTTGGGAAGCCGCGTGAATTTGTGGGTTATACGGCGACTCTTGGCGTGTTCGAATCGCCGGCACTCCTTGATCATCGCTTCGACGGTGTCAACGTTTCCGTAAACTAGTAGGTTAAAGGCATCGTCTGCGATACCTTTCAGCACGTGAGAAACCTTCTCGGTCTCAGGCATGTGCTCGTCAACCAGGCGACAAAGGGCGAGAACATCCTGTATATACGCCACGTACGACTCGGTAGATGTTTGTGCACGAGTCGCAAGTTCGTTCCGCGCGGCAAGCCGCCGACCTGTGCTGTCACCGAAAAGGTCGCGAATCTGTTCCTTAAACGAGTCCCAGCTGGTAATGTCGGCTTCGTGCGTCTCGAACCACACCCGTGGGGGGCCAGCGAGGTAGAACAGAACGTTCGCAAGCATAAGAGTCGGGTCCCACCTGTAGCTGGCGCTGACTCGTTCATAAAGGCTGAGCCATTTGTCGACGTCAACACCATCCTGGCCAGAAAAGATGCCAGGATCGCGAGCAGGAGGAAGAACCACGTAGGTGGACGTCATGGGTGCCGCGGAACGGGTAGGTCGGGAAGGTGGTGTGCGTTCGTCGTCTGACATGGCCGGACCGCCGATTAGACGACCGCTGCGGAGCTCCGTGATAGATACAGCGTACCCAGCACCTCCACCACAAAGATGTTACGTAAATAACACAAGGGAAGACTATTTACACGTATATTTACAGTAAGGCGCACAGCATAACCAAGATGGTGGACAGCCGCGCACCAGACAGTCACGTCTTCTTTGTCTTCTTCTGTGGACGATATGGTACATCCCATAGGTGGTATGTGCCATCCCACGCTGGCTTCGTAACAATATCAAGCCAGTGCCAAGCCAGAACAGCGAAGCTGTTCTTTTATCTTTCCTCTGCGAAGCTGTTCTTCGCAAAGCGTTCTTCTGCGAACAGCGAAGCTGTTCTATTTCGCGCTGTGGAGATGCGGCGTAACCCGTAACTACGAGCTGAACCTTTCTTACACTTTATCGCACGTTTCCCTTCGCATAATCACTATCACGTAGACTTGGGCTGAAAGCAACAGTGATTCGAGCGCAGCGGTGGGTAGCGGGGCGAGTGCAAGAGCGGGTCCACTTTTCCCTCTTGCATGACAACAGGATCATGCAATGCATGGCGTTGCCTTGAGTGAGCAACTGTACTGTTAATGTGATTCCGCAGCTTCAAGCTTGACTGTACCAGTTGTCTTGCCTGGATACACTAGAACATCTGGTATGCTCTGAATATGTGTGGCAGTTCACAGATTATATCAGCTACAATGTCGTGCCGGCTTCAAAAAATTTCCCTAAGAATATGCTCGAAATGTTGACGAACAGTGCACTGATGCTGGGCAGTGAAATAGAACAAGGACTAAGTGTCTTACTGCTCAAAGAGTTCCGTCAATTTTAATGACCGGGAAAAGAACTACTTTCGCTTGGAGTGTTTGATCCCGATCATAAGCTACAGTTTTGGAAAGAACTATAGAGTCGACGAAAGCATTCAGGGTGGTAGCAGAAGACGAGAATATAAGTTCAACTGGGCTTACGGAACTTCGGTCTGTTCAATGTTTTCAAAGAAAACTATTCCACAATTTTGAACCCGCTTAGTGTACCTTGGATCAATATTTAAGGAAAAAATTGTCCGAAGGAAGACGCAGGCATGGTGGGAACAATGAGCACAAGTGCTGGCTCGCAATTAACGGTCACTTTCGAAATAGACAAAATGTATTGGGAGCAACATAAAAGTAAGAAAAGACGTACATATACAGATCCATTTCACCTCAGGTGTACATGGTGCTCAAAGTGCTAACACGTATAAAAAGGTGAGCTAATAATGAAAATTCTCCACACACATATGTCTCCACGCACATATGTCTCCGCTCTGTCTGAAGGGGCTATTGATACCTGGCTGATAAAGTCATCCTCTTCCACCGATGTTAACAAAGTTTTCATTATCTTCCTAGTAAGTTAGGCTCTGTTTCCGTAGGGCACCTCTGTTTTATCAATTTCAGGGTTACAAACAACTTGCCAGGTATAGTCGACCGCGACATGACAATATCCGGACAACTCGTACGATCGACCGCGAAAACTCGGACGACTTGTTTGTTCTCCGTAAGTTTCCTCAAGAGTAGATATTTGTGTTTGATTGATTTCTGAGGTTCTACGTCCCAAAACCATGATATAATTATGAGAGACGCCGTAGCAGAGAGCTCCGGAAATTTCGACCGTCTGGGGTTCTTTAATGTGCACTGACACCGCACAGTACACAGGCCTCAACATTTCGCCTCCATCGAAATGCAGCCACCACGGCTGGGATTCGATCCCGTGACCCTCGGATCTGCATCTGAGTACTATAGCCACTAGACCGCCGTGGCGGGCAAGCAAATATTTTTCTACATTGAAACTATTTTACAGTCCACGTACAGCGTACTGCGACGTCTGCGCATCCTAAAATGTATTGAAGACTTTAACACCGTTAAAGGGGCACTTAAGTAAAGGTTCGTTAATTTCTACAGTTTATGTTCAATATTAAAGGAGAAAATGAATGTGAACGTTTTAGTTTGGAATTCACGCCGAAACTTCGGAACTTAATGACACCAGAAGACCGATTTCCTTTCTTTTTCCCCTATTCTCGCCAAGTTCACAGCATCAGAAGTTCTGAAACCCCTTGCTTTAAGTCTCTGGCTTCCTTGAACACAATCTAGGTCTTTCTTAACCATAAATAGTTATGCAGGCCTTGGTAGATGCCGTCAAATATCTGTGACGTCATGCGTTTTAGTACTGCAACTTCAAGGCGGCGTCACCACCCGTATTTTCTTATTGCGCGTTTCCTAGCTTACCAGTGGTCTCCTCCTCAAAAGACTGATCTTTTTGGTGTTGTGAAAAAAAGCTAACTTACTAATACGAGAAATATCGTTCTTGTTTTTGTTTTTTCACTTTAGTGTATCTTAATGTTATCGTGGATGGCGGGACGAATCTCACTTATGTGCCCAATGCTAAAACAACATCTACTTTGATCTACTCTCCAACACTTTGAACCCATACGCGCACCTATGCAGACGTCAGTTGCTAGTAAACCCTTGTGTTCATGGTTTCCTTGCTCTCCTCCATTTTTCCCAGTGCTGCTTTTTTTTTTCGTATAATTACACACCAACTGGATCAGCTCTAAGGGTATTTTATATATTTTGCACCTGAGTCAAAAGACTTTTGTGGCTACCCTCTTCATTTATAACTAGGCCTGTGAAATGTGAAGAAAAAGACAAACAAACAAAGGCTCTCCCGCTACCACTAGTCCTGTTTAGGACTAAAAAAATAAACAACGTGTGTTAAAGGACCTACGCTTATATATTTCACCTAGCGCAGCCATAGACAAAAAGGAGCAGGGGCTTTTAACGTGCGCCTGGCAACAAAGGTTGCTGTGAAGTAGGAAGCAGGGGCACCGGCTTAATCAAACACCCACGCGGAGGAAAAGAAATCCGGCTTCAAACTTGAAAGAACGCCGAGGTGAACCAAGAGCGGCGAGTTGCACTGTAGTGGTACCGGGAGATAACGCCGAAGGGAAACAGGAATGACGGCAGTGGCATCGCTGTGATAACAAGCAAAGTAAGGAGGGAAAAAACGAATATGCAGAGGAGAGGACGGGAAGTGAACCGGACCCAGGTGCCTCGTGATTGGCTCTTATTAAGTGGACGGCAGAGGGGAAGGGGCTAATGAAAGGAAAGGGAACAAGAATGATGAGGCACGAGGGAGAGATAACGGAGAGTTCAGAGATAAGGGGGAGGCAAACAAATGCGGGTGCCTCCTGAGAAAGGAGGAAGGAGCGGCAGTCAGTAAGGCGATAAATAAGAAACAAAGCAGGCAGAGGACGCGGGCTGTGCTCCCTAATGGTTGCACCGGCTACAAGCCCGGTGGTAAACGGGTCGAGCGCAGCCGGCTTTGATTGGGTTTGCGGCATCGAGACTCGCTCGAAGAAGAGCAGCGTCGCCACTGGTGGCAGCACACATACAGCGTTGTGTCACGATGCGTCAAGGCATCGGCTGTCGCTGAAGAGCCTTGACAGAGTCCTAGCGCGGTTCCCGGCGTCTGAGGTTATTCGGTTCACTGGTCCACTGCTCGTATGTGGAGTGAGTGAGTGAGTGAGTGAGTGAGTGAGTGAGTGAGTGAGTGAGTGAGTGAGTGAGTGAGTGAGTGAGTGAGTGAGTGAGTGAGTGAGTGAGTGAGTGAGTGAGTGAGTGAGTGAGTGAGTGAGTGAGTGAGTGAGTGAGTGAGTGAGTGAGTGACAACGGCATTGCGCGTTGGTTCTTTTAAGCAAATCAGAACCCGAAGCACGATCCGATCGTGAAGTGCTCGACGTAGTGTCAACGAAAGGTGCCTGCGTGTGTCTGCCACAGTTGTGGTTGTAGTGCTTGACTGCTGATACGAATAACGCGGGTGCGACCCCGGCCATGCCTTTGGGTTTTTGTCGGAGGCAAAAATGTTAAGAGGCTCGTGTAATGTGAGTTGTCATCGTCGTCATAATCAGCAGCAGCAGCACCATTACCATCAACCTATCTACGCCCACTGCAGGCCAAAGGCCTCCTCGACAGATCTCCCTTCACACTGGTACTCTGCTAGCAGCGACCGCGTTACCCGTCATCGCGCGTTGTCAAAACATGATAAAGAAACCCACATGGTGAAATCACCCGTATCCTTCCCCAACGGCATGCTTTACTTTACAACCATAATGTAGTTTTGGCAAGTAAAGCGCTATCAATTTATTCAGAATCTTTACATGCATAACAGTGCTTACCATTTGATATTGCGGCTGAATAGTACCCTCCCTTTTCTTCAAATGCACTCACTCATTTTTGCTGTTGTATTTGGCATAAACGTTGCAGTCAATTCAGAGTCCCTCCGATCTTTTTTTCAGCCGTACATGAAGCCTTCTCAGCCTTCTGTTTAACCTTCAGCACCGTCACCGAATTCACCTTTACTCTATGTGCCATCCTCTCATGCATAAGACAGGAAGACAAAAAGGACATTTAAAAAACCACACTCTATGGATCACACACACAAAAAAAAAAAAGGACCGTAGATGAAGAAAGTGAAAAGACAGCTCGAGTTCGTCGACGTCAATAGCGCTGCTTTCTAATACACGGCTCGCGCATACATCACTGCGCTGCTGACAGCCCATGGGTTAGCCTCAAGTGGTTAGATATCCGTGGGTCATTAGTAAGGCAGCAAGATGCTTTGTCCTTTTTACGTTTTCCTCGCTGAAGCATCTGTTCAGATTATTAAACCATGAAGTATTCATCTTGGTCAGGTCGGTTAGTTCGCTCAAGAGGACATTTATTAAATGTCGAGCTGTTGTTCCGATTAAATCGAACGTTTAATGTAGCCTTACGCAAATCCTTTCTTTCCTTCAGTCAACTTCGCTGCTTAACGTATCTTCCATAAATTATTCGTCAAACGAGTGAATACTTTAGCGGGAATCTCTCCGTACGTTCTTGTCTCTTTCACAGGGCGCGAACGCGCTCACCCAGCTGCAAACGTGCAAGCACGGTATCACTACTTTCAAAGAACAGTGGAGACTCTCAAGCATACTTAACTGCAGAGCGGATTATGCAGTGTTGCCGTGCAACTTGTTTTATTACTATCGTTATATATAAAAATAAAACGTCAGTCAAGCCACAAGGAGGGTCGCCTGTTTCTTAAATCAAGGGCACGAAAGGCAACTACAGCGCTAAAACCAAGATTCAGTCAGCACGTCCCCCGCATTGACGACGTCGGAGTTTTGTTCCGGGACAGAGAGAAGACAGGGAAAAAAAAAGAGCTTAGTGGGATGTGGCCTCAATTTGCGTTATTGCCGTGTCTAATTAGCAGAGTAAAAACTGGCGGGTTTCTTAGCCTTCATCCCATTGTTATGTTCAGAAGCTCGGCAGCGCAAGCATATAGGTGCAGAAAGAAAAGGCGAGGTGGGGAAGGAGGAAGACAAAGAGGGACAGACACATACGCGCTAGTGTGCGTGCATCCATCCCTTTTATGTCGCCTCGCCTTTTCTTGGTGCACGTGAACCAACTTGTGTGACGCGGTGGTGTAGTGATTATGGTGCTCGGCTACCACCCAAAAAACGCGGGTTCGATACCGGCCGCGGCGGTCGCATTTTTGACGGGGGCGAAAATGCCGGAGGCCCGTGTATACTCCGCGTTGTTGGTGCATGTTAGAGTCCCAGGTGGTCAGAATTTCCGGAGTCCTCCACTACGGCTTTTGTGTCTCATTTCTATCTCTTTCAGTCCCTTTTCCTTACCCCCACGGACGCTTAGCCATGCTCCCGGCATCGGCTGCAGAAATTAGTGTCCATTTCCTTAACCTAACCACAATCACCATCAATGACCACCTCGTCGTTCTATTACATCTAGTTGTTAGCTTACTTCTTTGTAACAACGTAGCTGTTGAAGGTCGAACCTGCGGAGTGCACCCGTCTTATAGTGCTTTTCAGGCAAGAGGAAAAAATGGCCACACCTTTGTCCTTGTCTTACTGCCCCTCTCGACCCACTCGTGTCCTCAGCCCAGTGATACGCAACAGCGATTATGCGAATGCCGTCTTTGCAAGGTGTACGCTTGCGCCAGCTGAACCCGTCTCTTGCACATGGACTCCCTCGACTTGAGACAACAGCACTTTGCTGAGTGTGTCTTGGTGTGCCGCTTCCACGAGGTCTCTTGTCTTCAGAATAGACACGGATGATAAGATGATAATGCTTCTTACAGGCGTTGCAGCAGCGAGGAATCTACCGATGATGTAGAAATGTTGAAATGTGGGTCAATTGGTACATACTGTTGAACGTGCAAACCAGTCCAAAAGGACGACGGACGGAAGAGAGAAGTGTCACGCACAACGGCTCGACTAACAACTGTGCTCTATTAACAAAAACCATCTTGCAGGAAAACCAGGAGAGCATGCGCCGACCAAACAACCACACAACGAACTCAGAAGCTAATGTAATTGCGATAAGAAGCTAAGTTCCTTGCGCAACAATGACAGTGAAGCAGTGCTGACACAATTGGCACCTTGCCTGCTAATGTGATACGCCTCAAGAATTTCGCGCTCAAGTTTACCCTTACCTTCACCAAGCATCCTACTGTTGGAAAAAAGCGAGACACAACCACACTGCCGACAATGACGGGACAGATTAGCCCCGTCCGAAAGGTTCTAGAGCAGTCGTGCTCGCGCAGCCGGTCGTTAACACATCTGCCAGTCTGGCCGATGCAAACCTTTAAGAGGTAGGCGGAATCCCGCACACAACGCGTATTGCGCAACAACTGTACTCATTTTCATGCTGAATGCGACACACTATGATTCTAGTGGCGACACGAGCAACACGCGAACAAAGCCTAGAAATCTGCATGGGGCCGAAAAACAACATTAATGCCCTGTCTCACAACAACCTTTTTGACACCATGGGAAACTTTGTGCAAATAAGGCATAACTTCAAAGGCATTCCGCTGACTACTTTTTTGTCCTGCACCTTTCTTAATCAGCCCTTTGACCTTTTGCAATAACGTTTCTGCTACTGCTATGAGCAACTGTTTTGGATTGCCGGAGGAAAGAAACTAAAGGCTCGACCTGACAATCGAAACTTGTCTTTATGCTGTGGTGGCAACTCTTTTGCAAAGCATTACGAAAACAGTTCATGACAATCCCTGCCTTGACGATTTTTGAATGAGCCGACAAGTAAGGTAGCAGCGCCTTCTTACTCCTAGGTGAAAAGCACCAGCACAGGTGGCCATTGCCATGAAAAATTAGTAACAGATCTAAAGAACTTATGGAACGGTCACTGGGCAGTTCGTGAGTAAATGGGAGCGAATATGAACAAGATCTGACGGGTTCATAACACCTTATCAACCGCTTCTGTCATGCTGTCATTTGACGATAACCTTAATATAATCAAAAAGTCCTCAAGATATCTAAAGATACGGCAAACATGTGAGTCACAAAGACAGCCCTGAAGAAGGTTGTCAAACTTTGCTAAAAATATCTGGCACAGAACCGGTGCAACGCTAGCCCCAATACAGATTCCGCCTTTCTTTTTTATTTTTTTTTCTGGATGAACAACGAACCTTTGAAATTCACAATCCTTTACGAAAGGTACAGTTAAATTTGGGTGGTGCGATCTTCGCTCTCAATGGTTCCGATGGCCGCGGCGACACGTTGAAGGACGGAATCTGGAGCAAGATGTCCTCACAGCAAAACACTCAGGTTTATTTACATTATTTACAAAACTTGGCCGGGGCGGCCAGTACTGTCACAGACATCAACACACAACTGGGCTCAAACCACACCAAGTGGTTCGTTCCGAGCCCTTAACGTTTGCACTTAAACGTGAACAGGCACTAAGCTTTCATCCTTCATCACAACTCGTCAGAGGCAGCGCCAAGCTCGACCTCTGACCACCTTGCCGCGTCTGCCACCCGAGTTAGCGCTAAGCTCCCCTTTCTCTCCGATTCTCATTTCTCCGTTAAATACACTTGATCGCATCTGCGACCGCCTCCTGGGACCAACCCATATGCAGCACTTTACCAATCACGTACATGTTCACCCTCTCCATGAGAGCCTACGGTTACGCCCTCGCGGTCCCACATTTCGACCCGCTTGCTGCACCGAGCTTCACCGAAAGATGTCATCCACTAATCACGTGATCAATTAGCAGAACTCTGCAGCAGGCCTACATTGCCACTCTGTTTACCCGGCGGCATGCAACCCAGCCGCCGCTTCAAGAGAACCGTTTGGTAGGTCTATTGTACCCAAAAGCACTTCCGTACATTTCCACGGTGGGGTCATTTCTTCCAAAGGGGCAACCCCTTGACGACAATTCAACCCAGCAGGAAGGTCAAAGGATTATTTTGACAGCGAGCTCCCGCTGTCTTTGCAAGCGGCTCCCCCCCTGTTGTTCCTTTCTCGGATGCTCTTCCGAAATGTCCTACAATGCCGCCGTGAAGAGACCTGTCAACCGTCATGTCAACCCTATGCTGTGCAGCTATGTCCGTCACAGCAATTACTGACCGCGTGCGTCGCGGGAACAAAGCCGCCACTTCTACTGCGTACAGAGTGCATACCACGACGTTTCTACGGGAAAAGCCATGCGCTAGGCCGCCGTCGCCTGCTCTTCCCCGCCGGTCTACCGCTGAACATAACAGGTACATCGTTAATAATTCTAGAAACACATCAATTGATACACCACAAGCATTTTGGAAAGACACTACGCCATTCTGACTGATCAACTCACGCACATCGACGAACAGTTCATCATGAAGGATACTAAACCCAAGTCCTCTATGTCAAACGAAAAAGCACAATTGGCTCCTGGGATTCCCTGGCGGAGCACTTCAACTACAACTGATGAGTTCGCTACACTGTAAGGGTCCTGAACAACCAGAGACGGCAAATGCCGCAGTATATACTGGCCTACGAGCTTCCGAAGATGCTTTCTGCCGCCGTCCTCGGCACAATGTGTACAGCCTGTCGATAGCGGCCCTGTCAACCCTTACGGCCACTTATGGAACAGCCAGTGCTATGTTGACTTTTTTTTTTTTTACGTGGCAGTATGAAAAACTACAATGCTACCTTTCCCTACCGTTACTTAGCTTATACGC
Source organism: Hyalomma asiaticum (assembly GCA_013339685.2). Lineage (NCBI taxonomy): Eukaryota > Metazoa > Arthropoda > Arachnida > Ixodida > Ixodidae > Hyalomma > Hyalomma asiaticum. The sequence goes on along the minus strand of CM023483.1, from coordinate 50,817,304 downwards.
CCTTCTTTTTGTCTCCGTCCTTCTTTCCGTCTTTCTTCTACTTTCTGTTCTAGTGCAGGTCAGCAAGCCGGAATTTTTTATCCTGGTTAAGCTCTGTTACCTCATTTGTATCTCTTTTTCTCTCTCTCCCCTCACCTACGGAAAAGCAGACCCCTGATTTAGAGATTAACAAGAGGTGTCCAAAATATACCGACTTATTCAAAGGCACCGTCTGTCATTTTGGTGGTGACATGGCAAAATCGAAGTAGTCAGATTGGAAGCATAGCTTCCTCGGAGAGTTGCGGTTCTGCGATGTCCTTCTTTCTCGGTGTCCCCGCACTGCTGTTCGCTCTCACAAGTGATAGGTCAATTGCGGCGCCAGCAACCTATGGTTGCTATCACCAGCAAAGACTACGAGGCAACAGCGGCATTTCACTTACCCCTCGTTACACCTTGCCCTTAGTCAAATTACAACAGCAAGTTCCCACCCGACGCCCATTTTCCAGAAAGAATAAAAGCCATTCTGAGTTGTTCTTACCACGACGGATTCGCTTAAACTTGTGTCTTATGGCAACGCTCTCTTCCGGATTAAAATAAATGAAGAGATGTATGTTTAGTATAGTAAGGCAACTTCTTTCACTGTTGAAGTAAGTTTATGCTATAAGAACCCACTTAAGGTTACAAGGTGTTTGTGAGCTTCAATATAGTTTGCAGTTTCAGTTTAAAGCAGTCTGTTACTCTTTGAGGGGAACAAGTTCTCTGTACCGTATGAGAAGTAAACTTTTTTTTTTTACTTCACTACTTCCAGCATTTTTCTCATACTAAGAAAATTTTCTGAAAAAGCGTTGCGAGAAGGTAGCGCCGCCTTACCAAGAATGGCAGTTCGCTTTCTTCTAGAGAGAAGACTATGACCTGAGAAGACTATAACCATAGAAGACTATGAGAAAAGGCTATGACCTCTTTTTCAGCTCTTGGCGGTTAGTTAGTTACGTTCAATATGTAAAACCAACTGCCCATAATGCGGCCGTTCCTACACAAGACAAACCGGTCTGTGTTTAATTGAGCAGATCAGAGAACACGAACGAAATGTCGAGAGAAATAAAGGGGGTCCAAATTTGCTTAAGCATATTGGGAGCTGCCCTACGAGCTCCTGTTGGCCACGTTTTCGTGGCATGCGGATTATTGCCAGAAGCAAAGATAGTAAACCAAGGAAATCGATGGAAGCGGTTTTCATCAACAAAAAGGATGACCTGTGCGTGATTGAGACTTCAATGGTAGTGTATCAATCAGAGAGTTAAATAAGTATGAGTTGCCGTATCACAACTGATATTAGCATGTCTTCTGCGCAGATGCTGACGGACGATATATATGTACGAGTTTTTCTGCGAAATAAAGCAGTTGTCAGTGGCGCCCTGTCCTGTGCACTAGCTTGTGCTTCGTCTTTTGGCTCCTCAAAGCTAAAATAAATGCATGCTAACTATCCATGCAAAATATTCGGGGCATTCTACTGCACATAACAGCCCATCGCAAAAATCTGGTCCCTAGCTCACTTTTATGGTCCCTAGCTCGACTTCAACACGCGCGCCATCGCGAAATAGGCACGGCATCCGTAGGTTTTTGTTTCAAAGAAGTGCACCCCTTGATAATTTCACCCGGCCGGGTATCGAAGCATGCAGTTTCTCTCTGGCATGACCTTATTTATTTTTGGCAGCACAATGATGTCTATGCTATTCTTTTGTCGCTGGAAGGTGACAGCTCTGTCATACATTCCTGAATGCCATGGCTGAGCCTTGCAAACGCTCCCTCAGCGACATGACAGATGCGTGCAGTGTTACCAGATGACTATGCTGGTTTAATATCCCTCACTGGGAGAGCGAATGCTGCTTTATAAGCAACGGCGCGTTCCTGCTACCATGGCAACATAAAAATAACACGAATGACAAAAATGCAACGCAGGCAGGCGTACTTTGATTTTGCCATTACGCAGTTCCACGAACAGAAGTAGGTACGTACACATTTTTACGTTTTCTTAAAGATGCCAACACGAATTAGGCCCACGAGGCGTGCCCTGTCTTGTAAATAACGTGACCGTAATCTCGGCGGCGTTTCTTCTGCCGGCTTCTGTCTTTCATTTTTATTAGCTTTCTTTTTTCTTTTATTATTGCCTTCAAGTAGGTTGCACGACTGTCGTTAGCGTCAACACCTTCCACTGAGCTTTATACGCTGTGTCGCGAACCCTCTGTGACCTATTTTCTGCTGTGGCCTCCAAAAATGAACAAATGCCATCCTTCAAGCAACTACGCCTTCTTGATCGTTCGGTAGACTGAAAGGAGCGACTACAGGATCCATCCCACTTCAACTCTTTTTTTCTTTTTTGCTTTCCTTCCTTTGTCTTTTTTTTTTTGCGTCACATCTACCCGCATGCATCACTAGATAGTTTCTTTATTTTGTCTGTACGATGCAACCAACTCCCTACGCCTTTCACAGCAGTGAAAAACTGCAGCATTAATCTCGGTCCGGGAAAGTTTTTTGGACGATGCCAGCTTTCCCGTCATTTTCTAACGCTATGTAAACGCCGGAGGCTGAACGCAACATCTTGCATCTCTTCATACTGGCTTCCATCAGACTTTTTTTAGACAGACAGCTATCAGCGAAATTCTGTGTTCTTTTATCGTCGTTTGCTTATTCTACGTCAAAAAATGAAAATGAAAGACGACCTTCCTTCGTTTGCTCTAAAATTTTGTTCACGGAGGTCTCGCTGTTTGGCTAACCTTAATCGAATCAAATGCTTGCCTTGATTTAGGGTCAAATGTACTTCGCTTCACGAGTGGCAAGCTGTAACTGCTAATTGCTTTATCAAAGAAGTTACAATAATAGATCAATAGTTGCCATCCGAAGGGTGGCATACGAAAGAATTACGTCGTTGACCCTCTTACCCCGACTTGATCTCTCTCAAATAATGGGATTCCAACACGGCTAAATTTTTGTACGATATCTTATCTTTGCATCATAGTAAACGCACCAGGGACTTTCCCCGCGTCCGTTGGACCGATTCGAAGGTTACTGCTTCCCGAAATGGTCTTTCCCGTTTCGCTACCCAAGCTTTCAAGAGAAACCCAAAGCGAGCGCGGCGGGCGACGATAAACAGCAGCGATGCCACGTTCGCAGCTATATACACAGTCGCACGGCCAGGGTGAAGGCAGAGAAACAATGAATAAGAGACGCAAGTTACAAAAACACTGTCCAAACTCTTGCTTCTCGAGTTTTGCGGGTCACCGATGCGAAGATAAAAGCCCGTTGTGTCGCGAAACCCAAGATTGGCGACCCTGTGCGAGAAACAAAAGCTGCGAGATTGGCGCTGTCCCTATTCTACATGCAGCGAAAAAACGGTGCAGCCTTGGTCATGCTTGAACACAGGCGTAAGGTATCGGACTCGTACATTCTTAGCATATTTACTGCCATTTAGTCATCAAATGTTTCATGTCACCACTGTCTGCGATACCGCAGTGAGAGGTGCAGCCAATTGCAACACTTAGTTGTAGGCGATTGTACTCCCACTGTCGCGTCAATGCAGCCGACACTCTTCATGCTTTCAACGGCACTGCACAGATTTAATGCTACTGGACGCGAGCCTGCTTTTAGCGCGCTGTCGTTTCACCTCCTTCTTGCGACTGCGCTGCTAGCGCTGCCTTTTATTTCGTTGGGTTTCCGATTTGTTTGTCGTTTTGGTGGCCAATTTAGGAAGTTTCGCTGCTACCTGCGAGGGTCCGCCATTTATCATCATCCAGGACACAATAGCACAGTGAACAGCTATATCGAGGGAGAGTGACCAATATACTGTAAAACAAAAGCGCATTCTGACACGAAGTGACGCGTCGCTTTTGGAAAAAGACGTACGAAAGAGAGTTAGCTCTATAACGTAGAGACGCCGCCGGCAGTGTTATGATTCAATTACATGACGTTACCTTGAGTAGCTTGTTACATTACCTTATTGTCTCGCTAGAAAGGGGTATCAGGCTCTCTTAAACATATAAAGCAATACTGAAAGACAAGTTTTGAGCAGCGGTATAACAGATGGTAGAAACGTAGACATATGATAATAACAATCCGTACTCAGACTGAGCACCACACTACATATCCACAAAGCAAGCGTGGGCACAAGCATTCTGATGATACGCTTAACAGACAATCGGCCATAGTTATAGCGACACAACAATTTCATAAAACCACCACTTAATATTCTTCCTTTCATTCATTTACATGCCACATGTTCTGCCGATTGGTTGGCGCAGGCAAAGTGCAATGGTTGTGTACTTCGTGTTTTAACCCTTTCGGCCCTGGTGTCCTATAAAAAGGACATGAACAAAAACTGCTCTAAACCATAACCTAAATAAGTAAGCAAGTCAAATATGATTCTGAGGTATTCTCAACATAGCTGTGACAGCAGGCGTAGTAGTTTCTTGAACCTCGTTTGCCTCGGAACACTACAGATGTTGAAGCAAGATGGCAGAAGACGAAAATGACGACAAGAGCAGAAACTGCATTTTTGACAATATTTTATTCCTTATCTACATTCTGGCTAGCTATCGTAATTTTGTCCCCTGCTTCTAAAATGCTGGAGCACCTATTGACAGATGACTTCCGTCTTATCATTTAAAGATCGTCCACAGTAGTCCACAATCTTCATGTCCTAAATATAGGACACCAGGGCTAAGTGGTTGTCACGACCCTGAATGCAAAGCTTGTGGATCCAGGCCCGTATTGCTTGTGTCATCCTTCAAATTCTTGTTATTCTTTTAGAAGAGCGAGAAATTAGCCTGACTTGTTTTTCCTAGTTGTAAGGAGACTAACAGTGGCACGTTTTTATAAAATTGATCAAAATGCGTTTTGTTGCACTATGTGAACGGCCCATGAGGGATGTAGAAGACGATGACGATGAAGTCCCATACCGACACTTTGCTCTTGTAGACATTTGTGACAGCAATTCTATCGAAGTAAATGAGAATCCTGCCAAATACTAGGATGTTACGAGTGACGAACCGTGTCATATGTAAACGGAGGCCATTCAGGTGCAATGAATTGATGTGTATCCCGAGATCAAGTTCTTGCTTTTTGCACTTTCAGGCTCACTGGCTATTGTAAGTGGCCTATCACGCTAGTTTTCCAAGGTTTATATGTCCTTTGAATAGAAAAACAGCTAGTATTTCCACTTGCACCATTTTGCAATTTACAACCACTAAGCCCTGGTGTCCTATATATAGTACATACCGCCATATTTTACACTGCAGCAATGAAGTGCGCGAATTTGTAATTTTCGTGCTCTTGGGGTGCTAGTGAAGGGATACTTACGGGAAAAAAAAAGTCTGCCCATTAAAAAAAAATCAGGGCTGAAAGGGTTAAGGACTGTGATGCGCTGCCGGTCATTAGTTGGGAACACCTGCCATACGCGCATTAATCCTACCTTTTCCCACGCTATGCCGGAAAATTGGGCAAGTTGTTGTGAATTCGATGCGAAAATGGTACTTATTCTTCGGTGAAATTTTTTGATATTATGCTCCTCTATTAGTGATTGAGCTAGGTAAGCAAGAGAGAGAGAGAGAGGTGAGAAGGAAGGCAGGGAGGTACGCAAACGTTTTTACAGATTCTAGCGCTTGGTTAACTACTACAATGTCTTGTTCTTTTTCTTTTATTTCTGAGCCACTATGTCTTATCTTTGCTTCCATGAGCATGTTTATCTGTAATCCGACAATAAGGCTTTCTGGCTTTAGACCTTGAACCAATTTCTGCAATTCATCATCGTCTTTGCAAACAGGCATTCCCAAATTCAGTTGAGCCATACGGCATCTCCGCTCAAAATCGAAAAGATTTTTCTTTGTAAGCAAATTAACACGTTAACCACCTATATCCTCAATTTTTTGCCTCATAAAATGCGGGACTTGCAGTTAAAAGTTTTATTCAAAGCAAGGAACACTTAGCTTTTTCTTTTCTTTTTAAGTTACATAGTGCACAGACTGAGATAGGCTAATTCGCTTATTTAAACGTATAAACGGTCATCTAACATAAAGCAGTTATTCGACCTCCGCATGTTTTCGCACTGGACCAACTCAGACCTGGATGATTAAGCATTTAGCATGATGCTACAAAACAGTCTGTACTGCAGCGACTTCACCTGATTAACTTGATTTAATGCTGTAGAACAAACCTCTTTCGCCGTTATTGAAGGCACCATGGCAATGTGTTTTAGACTGAATCTGTAAGAACCACAAAACTACAAAGCTTTTAAGGAAATCCTTACTGAAATTTGTGGAACTCAGTCACTCACTCACTCTCAAACGAGGATACTTTGCTTTTCGCCAGCCTATTCTAAAAAGATAACCTATATATTTTTGGTTACTGCGAAATATCTTCGAATTAGCATGTGCTACCTACTCCGAACATGTTAAGACGAGCGGGTTCACTTTCAAGGCCATTGACGTATCTTGAAGAATCTCTGGCCCTTCATGTACGCACCAAGTTATTTCTATCTTAGTTTGACATTTATAGTTTCTTATCCCGGTCACACCTTGTGAAATTGAAAGATTAATCAGTAAAATACGTGACAATGTTGCTGTAGGTGTTGACGAAATAGCAGCCAGCCCGATCAAATATGTAGCGTCACTAATTTCCCACCCTCTCTCATATATCATGAACGCAATTTTAGAAACCGAGATTTTTTCTTCAGAACTAAAAGTAGCTCGCGTTTGCCCTATCCGCAAAGGGGGTGCTAAGAATGTACTATCTAACTACCGTTATATATCCGTCTTACCGGTACTCTCAAAAGACTTTGAAGGAGCCATACACACCAGACTTGAGTGCTTTTTCAAAAAGCACCAGATAATCAATAAAGCACAGTGTGGGTTTCAAAAATGTAGGTCTACGGAATCGGCGCTATTAGATACCAAAGGAGAGATACTAAAGGACATCTAAGACAGAACGTACACCATGGGTCTTTTCATTGATTTGAAAAAGGCCTTTGATACAGTAAAACACGACATTCTAATATTCAAGTTGCATGATTATGGTGTAGGCGGCATGGCAGCTAAACAAATTAAAAGTTGTCTCACAGCAAGAAGACGGTTTGTAAAGGTTGTTAACATTATTTCGCCGATGAAAACAGCCAAAGATGGTGTATCGCAGAGTTCAATCCTTGGACCGTTACTATTTATAACTTATATCAATCGCCTGTGTGACATTCCACGTTCCCCAAAATTAATTATTTACGCGGATGATACTAACATATTTTTTACAGGTAGAATATTCATGCTCCTTGAAGCTGAGGCAAATTAATATTTTGTCCAATTAGAAACACTTCATCAAAATAAGCTGATGCTTAATATATCCAAGAGTAAGTACATCATATTCCAGCCTATCAACAAGCCCTACAAGGACGACATTAACATGTTGTTCAAAAAGCAAATGGTGGAGCAGGTTACATCACAAAAATTTCTCGGAGTGTGGTTCCAAGAAAATTTGTCCTGGAAAATCCATTATGACAGTCTCCCATCCGAACTAAGCAAGACTGTTGGGTACATGTTCAGACTAAACCAAATTATACCGCTCTGGCTGAAAAAGAAGACATTGCGCTCTTTTTTTTTATTCGCGCTTGTATTATAGCATGCTTATATGGGGCACTACAAGTGAGAACATAAACAAATTGGAAGTGTTACAGAAAAACGTGGTCCGTCTATTTGAAGATTATTATGGCGGCCCAAGGGAGATGTCTAGCAGTACACTATTTATAAAACACGGCACACTTAAAGCAAGGCAGGGATATGAATACAAGTTATTACTTTACATTTATAAAAATAAACTTCACACTACGACATCACACGAAAGCGCACTAAATACTCCCTCCGTATACGACGAATTCACGTTCCTGCTACAAGGAATGGGTACGGTAGAGCCCTAACTACATATCGCGCACCACTGCTGCTAAATCATTTAGGTGAATAACTAAATTTTAATCTCTCATTAACGCAGTTCAAATATCACATCAAGGATCTACTCGTGAATGAATTATTGTAAATATTACGTCTCGTCTAAATTACATGTTAGCTAGGTTGCTCATATTTATTTCTCACCTCTATGCACCAACCTATGCATATGCAGACTTTATGTATGTATGTATGTATGTATGTATGTATGTATGTATGTATGTATGTATGTATGTATGTATGTATGTATGTATGTATGTATGTATGTATGTATGTATGTATGTATGCACGAACACATGCGTGTATAAATATATAACGTAAAATTGCATTTATGTGTCTTCTTTATTTATTTTTATATTGTGGAAAGATCCATGGTACCTGACTTTGTATGTCTATGTGGCTTGTGTTGCAAATTTTAATGCTATTGCATTATGGTTATTACTTGCTTCTCTATACATTCTAACAATTATTACGTGGTGTAGCCCTGTTTGCTGGACGTTTCATCTTGTACATTTCACGCAGCGAAGCCACGTCAGGCCCAATGGCACTTAGCTTCACTTCACTTTTCTGCATCTTTCAGAAATAAAACCTGTTCATTCATTCGTTCATTCATAGCTGGAATCTTGCCTTTAGTCTCGAGCACTGCATCATATACGAAGGTTGTTTTAAACCTGTGTTCTGTTGCTTTTCCGCAATATTAGCCACTCTGCAGCAAAGTACGCTTTACAGAATAACATGTGCCGCAAGATAGTTGATGCTCATAGCTGCGAGATTATACGTTGCATAAGTATTTCCTTGATTATTTGTGAGAAATAATTCCCTACAAATTCTATACGCTTTTTTCCTGATGCGACGCCCGTGCATTAGAATTTTCAACTTACGGTATCACGCTAACTTGACAGGGCAAGCTCTCCAAAGGGAAAATAATAGTTTCTGCAGTACGGGAAGCATCTGGAGAAACATGAAAATGCAAGGAATCAAGCAAAACTGGCGGTTTTAGATAGGAAAGGACAAAATCACTCGAAATTAGAAGGTCAGAAATCTCGCTCAGTTTAGGATCACTGACGGTGAGTCTGTTAAAAAGAATTTACCAGCCAGTTGTCATAGCTCCTCTTCTCCGGTTTTTTTTTTTTTACGTACACTATAGCAATGCAAATTTTATAATTAGTCCGTGCTGTCAAGTTTTACAAATGTTTGTAAAAATTGACAAACTTTTGGACTTCCTCAATTTTGGACTACCTTCACTACAGTTGCATACGATGGAATTTGCGCTCAGTGGCGACGGCATGACGGCATAAGTGGCATCGAAATTTATATTCATTATTTCGACACCGTTTGTTTTAAATGTATTGTCGTGAGCGTGCTGCGATCTATATCTGTTTTTCTCTCTCCCATGCCGTTGTTCAGCTTAACGTACCGGAGACTTCTCTTCCTACTAATCTGCCTCTCTCTCTCTCCTCAACATTTTCATGGTGTCCTCCAGCTTCCTAAGTATTGAGAAACGAAGTAGTTCGAAGCTTTGAACCCATAAAATGCCGCTTACTTTTACAAGGAATACGCAGTGATGTGAGACGCGTGGATCAATCCGAGTCTAAGCGCTACCTTTCTTGAGTGAAGTATGTACATTTAAGGCTGCCGATAAGTTATCTACTCCTCGGGAATCTGTGGGCGTCGCTCCGGCAGTTCCTTCAACAGCACCTGTAGATGTTGCCGTTATTCACCCTACACTGTCCTTTCTATATTTTGCTGCATGTGCATGAAATACTGTTACCGCCATTAAATGGTGGCCGTGCACCGACGTGGCTCACCGTCAAGGACGGTCTCTCGGTTGCTTCCGCCGCTGAGTGGCATATGTCTTTTCCTTAGCGGGCAAATTCCATAGGCTGCATTAAATCGGAAAGGCGGGCTAGTTGATTTGGCTGCATAATGAAACTTTTGCGCACACAGCACGAAGCCACAACGAAGAAGTACACAAGGACTAGCGCAGTACACAAGGACTGCGCTAGTCCTTGTGTACTTCTTCGTTGTGGCTTCGTGTTGTGTGCGCGAAAGTTTCATTATGCTTCCATAGGCTCTTTGAGTTAGTCAGCTATAGGCACGATTTCACTTCAAAAAAGAAAGGAAAAAAAAACCTTTGCGCAGCAAAGTCCAACCTCCACAAGACAAATCAGAGCGCACACTAGGTATTCTAATGTCTGTTTGCAAGAAGCAAGAGCTTGTGTATCATGCCATTTCGCATCTTCTACGTGAGAGAGAAATGGAAGAGATAGAAAGAGCGATGAGCTTAACCAGAAAATAGATCGTGCAGGCTGCTCTTCACGGGGCAGCGAGGGAGCCTGAAAGGCGACGGGCTAAAGAAAAAAGAATTATGAAGCAGAAGTATGCCGTCATAGTCGGTCACTAATGACACAGGCTCTCGCTGTGCAGCGACGCTTGTGTGTCACTGCAAACACCAACACAGCTTACAGCCCTATGTGCGAGTCTGGTGTTCCTAAAACCTGCGAACGCGCCCTCATTGCCTCGCAGGTACGCAGAACACGATGGCCAACGCGTGAACCCGAAAGCCATGCAAGATCATCGTACACTATTCACGGAGTTTTACACAGCCAGGATGTACTCTATATAAATAAAGTACGTGTGCATTTCTTCGCGATATACTACACTAACTTACTAGAGCACACCGACCAAGCGTTCACAGTCACAACAATATGTCTTTTCAATTAAGTATTTCAATCATGTAGCTGACAGATGCAATCTGAACTCATAATCATTGTATCTGAAACGCGCAACCAGCCTCACATCTGTCAGATATACCTCCATTGTTATCCGTAAAATACTGAATAACACAAAAAAATTGTTCGTCTTTTTTGTTTTGTATGCTTCCCTACCACAGGCTAAATAAATGACGCGGGCATTACTTCACGTTTACACCCGACCGGGCTAAGTTACCGCTTGTAGGTCCGCAGAACAAGGTCGTGGGCTCTACCTCCTCACAGTCGCGCCATCCTCTCGTCACCTTTCTTTTCTTTAATCGCTTAATACCATTCCTCCAGAGTAGGGTAGCAAACCGGATGTCCATCTGGTAGACCCCCTTGCCTTTCCTTCTTCCTGTTTTCTCCTTCTCCTCCTCCCCCTATCGCAAATAAATAAAGCGCCAGGGCTTTGTTATTGGAAAAATAGAATTATAGTGTACCTCCTGCCAAACTTTCTTTTATTAGGAGCGCGACCTCCGCAAGTATTTCGCGAAATATAAAGGTAGAAACCACCCACATATTTATTGCGTACCTCTAGTGTCAATATCTCGCGTTCCAACCCCACTTAAGTTGGAAGGAAAACTCCACGGGCTTTCTGCAAGTCTCCTGGGTGAAAGGAGCGACGGCCTCTTGGGAGCCATCGGCGTGACTCGGCTAATTGTCGCCGAAGCAAGGTTTCGATTAGCCTTGACACCGACGACAGGCCGTTCGTTTTCGAATCAACCAGAGCTGCCGGTGAAAAGACAGGTGCTCTGCGGTTCTTTCCATTGGTTCTCCGTCTTCCATCTTAATTCCGCTAGCCCATACTTCTTCCAGTGAACAGGGTCCGACGTTTCAAGACACCACACAAAACAAGTGTTGGCTCGTACACTGTTCGCCACTTTGGAAATGTCGAGCTCTTATAGGAAAGCGCTAGCTTGAATGCAAAAAAAAATTAAGAGAAAGGAAAACTTTTTTCTGTAGTTCAGATTTACACTTTTATAATTCAGTTTTCTTTCTCTCTGAATGAAGCTCACTTCATGGGGGCTATGGATTTTAGAGATAGAAAGTAGCATGAGTACGAGAGCACGTGCATCGAAGGAAATGTCAAGCAAACAACATGGCATTATAAATTAAGGCGCTGTTTTTAATTATATTAGTTTATCCGCGTCCACGAACACAAGCGCGTCCGAAGTTCCTTTCTTTCTTCTTTCTTTCTTTCTTTCTACTTCTGCCTCTTTTCTGAAAGAAATAAAATAACTTGGTGAAAGTTGTCCTTCACTGAAATTGTATTAAAAATTCTTTGTCTGTCTGTTTGTCTAGGGTGCGACTACTTTTGCCGGAGATAACGTTAGAATCCTTCAGGGGAAGATTCACTATAGTTATGCCAAACTCGCAATTAGACTAAATGGCAAAGGTCATTTAAACATTAGCCTAGTGAGGAGTCATTCTTCTTCATTCAAATGCAAAATCCCTGGTGGCAAATACAAGGTGTTTAAAATGGCGGCACCATGACGCTTAGCGAATTTTGACTACTCACTGGACACATATCTTCTGTGTTTTGTGTGTAAATGTGTTTTTTGTCTATCCTCGGCTGATTTCCTTTATGCAGAACAAGGAGGCCTGCGAGTCACTCAGAAATGTACAGCGAAGAGGTCTTGAATGTCGACATGTTGAATCGCAATGTAGAAGGCATTACGTAAAGTTATACCCTTGTATGTGTAAAGCGGCAGACGTGGCAATCGGGTTTTTCAACTACCCAACTGCCACGCTTAATAACAAAGGACTTAGGAGCTCAAATTCAGAAGAGGTGCATGGAAGATAACCTTTCTGAAGGTTAGGCAAAGATGATTGGCTTCAGTAGCGCCATCAGGCGTGTTCTGCAGCTTTCCAATAAAAATCAACGCCACAACACCCGTCGGCCTTTTTGCTTTACTTATCCTGCAGCAGAAACTTTCATACGGTCACTCACGGCGATAATTTGACCTTTGCTCCTTTCTCCTTCCATTCAAACGAAAACAATTCCACCTGAAAATGCGCTTCCTCCGCTTTAATTTAAGTCAGAATGACAGGGTTTAAGCTTTTCTGTTTCATTAGTTCCTCTCGTGCAGGCGTCTCGCAACCTTTTACGGCTTTCCGATCACGTACGATTTCTTCCAAAAAGCATTGTCTCCCGGAAACCCTGAAATGAACATCACCCAAGCAATGAAAAAGAGAAGGACAAATTCCGAGTTTCGGGTCAGAAGCGAAGGCGGATATCAGACCCACGTGAAGACGGAAGCCACGGGCGCACACCATCAACTTGGCAACGACGCACGGGCAAAGGACGGGGAGTGGGAAATAGGGCCCGGCTTAAATTAAGTTTGATGCGCAAAAGGCGGCGGCTTTTGGCGAAAACATTTCGACAAAGCACGCAAAAATACATTGTGACGCCCGAGCGCTAATCATGTTTAAACTTTGAACCTTCCCCCCGGAAATTCGGTTCGTTGCCTCGGCCCGCACCGACGACAAACTTTTGAAGTTGCGTTGCACGCCTGATATTTTCGTTCGTTTAGTTTCCACGCTTGTTGTTGTTTTTCTTTTTAGCTTTACTCACGGCGTTAACCGCGTTGGCAAAATGTCAACAGCGTTTTCATGGCGCAGATTCCAACTTTTTTTTTTCTCTTCACCGAGGCTTGTTAGCCTACGAAAAAGATCAATTTAAGCATGCGATGATGATCGGCATAACAAAACGAGAAAATTTTAAGGCGTGTTTCGCAATTCTCCTCTCTCTCTCTCTCTCTCTCTCTCTCTCTCTCTCTCTCTCTCTCTCTCTCTCTCTTCGCTAAACAGTTCGACGGTCTCAAGGCCATGAGGAGAAAACACCTTTTAAGTGAAACGGGTTTTGCATAATCTGTAGGTTCACCCCTTTGCCACCGCTTTTCTTTTTCAGATAGTATCAGTTTATAGTGGCATTTTACTAATTGCTGAGTAATCACTCGCCTGAGTAGCACGCTTGTTGCTACGTTTTATCGAATAATGTGTAGGATTAAAGCTGCAGCCGCGTGAGTGAAAACGTGAGCGGGGTACCTTGTTTACAACATGGACATACGACTAAAGTGCATATGATAATGATAAATTTGTCGGGCGAAAAGTTTTTTAAAAATCATGTTTCCACTTCAAAAACCAAGAACCTTTACAGAAGAGAAAACCGCAAATATTACTGAAAAATGAAACATCAAGAAATCATGAAAATGGTTCGATACATTCGTTCCAGCTTCTTAGCGAAATATATATTCTGATGTTTTGTTTATTACGCCCCTTGTATTCTAGTGTTTTAGACAACTACATATACCCTTGGAAAGAAGTATTAAATGATGCGACGGCAGTGAAAAACACATTTTTTATTAAATATACTTGTTGTTTATGGCTTTCTCTACATAAAAACTTCGTTCACGTCAGCCTTTGATATTCATTACACCTGGAGCCTCATCGAAGGTCAAGCACAACGCACTTGTAGGTTGGTCAGAAAACTTCATACATGATCACTATAAATAAGTTCACTTTGTTGATTAAAAATATGGATTATTTAATTTTCATTCAGCTATTGGAGATTCAGAATGATGCGAATGATACCTCGGAATGGTGCCATTGATATTTAGAATGATACCTGTATAGTGTACGGTCGTGCCCTCACACCATGCAGGAAAGTTTCATCAGGCAGGTAGATATACTTTCCACCGCTGGGTTCCCCTGTCCGCTTACTGTGTTTGTGGTTGAGGCCTTACAGCAGAAGTTAAGAGGCGCTAGAGGGAAAAATAAAGCGGCTGAGCAATTGTAAAGCATGCCGGCTGTACTGCCATATTTACATAGTGTGGCCAGCAACCTCAAGAAGGTCACCGACAGGTACTACAAGGTGCCCGTTGTTTTCTCTGCACCTAATAGGCTCGTCCGCCTCTGCGCACCCATCTGCTGCAAAATGATAGAAGGGATGGTTGCGGCAAAAAAGCACCCCGCAGGATCTCTTGATTGTGCTGTTGGTGTGGTGCACCACATTCCTTCTCCTGTGGCAAATCTGAATAGAACAAAGAGGCCGATGCATAATGGACAAAGCACGGGAACATGCGAGAACAGTTAATGAAGGTGAGCATTTATCAGCACAATTGAAATGCCTGCAGATGTGAAGCACGCTTTCCCGACGTCGAAATTATCCGTAGAAAGAAGAACCCTCTTGCCAGAAGGATTTTAGAGGCACACCACATTAAGAAAGCTGGTGATGACTGCTGTATCAGCGTTCCGTCAATATCTCTGCACAAATCAGAGCGTGCCTTGCTCAATAAGTCATTCTAGGATGAAAATTTTTCCTCTTAGTTTTCTGTGTCTGCTCTGCGCATGTCACACATGCCAGGTGTGCTACATATGCCGGGGCGTGAATGCCAATAAAGCCGTTGGTAGTGGCGCTCGTCCTGTTGTCGGTCTTTTGGTGTCGAAAATTGCGCCTTTCCTTACGAGATGTCTCACCAACTGAGCCTTCATGAAGTACATTTAAGATGCCTGTATAGGTTACCGTGTCACAGACAGGTAAACCGCGATACCAACAGGCCCATAACTGGAGGAAAGGATAGTGCACGGGGTACCAATTTACTACCAGCCGCCCCGCCATGGTGGTCTAGTGGCTATGGCACTCGGCTGCTCATCCGAGGGTCACAGGATCGAATCCCGGCCGCGGCGGCTACATTTCGATGGAGGCAAAATGCTAAGACCCGTGTACTGTGCGATGTCAGTGCACGTTAAAGAACCCCAGGTGGTCAAAATTTCCGAAGCCCACCACTACGGCGTCTCTCATAATCACAGCTGGTTTTGGGACGTTAAAACCCCACAAATCAATCAATTTATTCCCAGCCGGGCGCACCTGACTGAAAGCGTCATCCATAAAACTATTGAAAGCAGCGGTATCATCCCTCTCCGAATGAATGCTCGCCATTGCACGTTAAAATATATTCCATGTTGTCTCGTTATTAAGTACGTGTTCATATCATCGTCGGGCGCCGTGGCAGATCCTTACTTAACTGCTTCGGTTTTCAACATACTAACGTGTCGCCATTACACAAAACCAAAATTTTCTATTCGCTCTGTAGCAGCTCATTGACAAATAGAACGTTTTGCATGATGCAGTTTCGTTGTATTTGTGCATGTATCCTTACAGTTGTGATCCTTATATGCCACGTATTATGTTTACACTAGCTTGAACATTGACTGTGTGGGAGACCGGCGCTCCGTGGAGTCGAACTGTGGGCTTTTTCTCGACCTCACCTTTTTTCATCTTTTGTGCGAAACAGTCAATACATAACATAACATTGACTGACTGATTGATTGATTGATTGATTGATTGATTGATTGATTGATTGATTGATTGATTGATTGATTGATTGATTGATTGATTGATCGATCGATCGATCTTTTCTCTCTCTGCGACCACAAGTTTCC
The DNA here is from genome assembly GCA_013339685.2 of Hyalomma asiaticum. NCBI lineage: Eukaryota > Metazoa > Arthropoda > Arachnida > Ixodida > Ixodidae > Hyalomma > Hyalomma asiaticum. The sequence continues at coordinate 50,801,154 of CM023483.1, read as the reverse complement.
TGCATATAAACTTTTTACTCTATATTTGATATTTATATTTGTGTATAACCGGTATGGAGGCCTGTTTGAGATATTGTTATACATTTAGCTCATGTACCCTTTTTGGTCTAAATCAGGAAATTAAAGCATCTGAATTGGAACTATGATTTCCTGGTTGATGATTTGATCTTGCATCAGCTATTGCAGTCAATGCAGTGTCATGTACAACTTCTCTGCGCTCTATCGTACTGACGCTCCCTCGTACGTTGCTTTGCGTTAAGGGAAGGCTTCTGGGTAGTATGTATTGAGAACAGAAGTCACTGCGGCGGGAAAGGTCTCGCAGAAGAGGAAGGAAATGCGCGTACGGAGCACATTTACAATGTCGTCTATAGCAGAAACGCTAGAGACGCATAGCAACAAAGGTTGGTTTCCTGGCTCGCACGTTTGCTAGCCCTTATAGTGCCCTTAGGATTTGGTGAGTTCTTCTATACCGCTGCATCGTTTTGAGCTTTATAGTGAGTTTTTTAAGCTTGAAATCTCGACAGCATTCCACGGCCAACTTGCTCTTTCAGTGCCATCAGATTTATTCCCCTGCCTTTCTCAATGCTAGGCCTTTATTTCTACTCAGCGCTCTCTCTTTCTCTCTTTCTCCCTCTCTCTGTTTGTCTTTGCTCTTGAGCCTTTCCCTTTCGCTAACACCAGTCTCAGTCATTTCAGTGTGATAAAGTGTCTTACCTCGCACAAACGCTGCGGTGGTCGCGAATCCGAGGACAGTAGCTGTCAACATTGTTTCACATGTGTTCCTCCATGCAAACTCAGGCGATCTGCACATCATCATCATCATCAGCAGCAGCAGCAGCAGCAGCAGCAGCAGCAGCAGCAGCAGCAGCAGCAGCCTGTCTACGTCCACTGCAGGGCAAAGGCCTCTCCCATAGGTCTCCAATTATCCCTTTCCTGTGCTAACTGGGCCCAATTTATTCCCGCAAACTTTCTGATCTCATCTGCCCACCTAACTTCCTGCCGCCTCCTGCCACGCCTGCCTTCTCTAGGAATCCACCCTGTTACCCTTAGTGATCAACGGTTGTCTTGTATTCTCATTACATGACCCGCCCACGCCCATTTTTTCTTCCCCCTCCCCCTTCTCCCCAGTACAGGGTAGCAAACCAGAGAGTAATATCTGGTTAACCTCCCTGCCTTCCTCTCCATCTCTCTCTCTCTCTCTCTCTCTCTCTTAATTTCTATTAATATAAGCAGCGGAATGAGTTAGGGAACAAACGCGCGTTAGGGACATGTAATATCTGCATATAATCTGTACTAATTGCACTGCGGCCGCTTGCGACATCCACGTGCGAATGTGAAATCCCGAATCCCCGGCCGCTAATCAAGCCGCAACATACATAACTCTCATAGCTAGTTTCGTCAATCCACTGCTATGCAGATCTTCCACGACAAGATCGTGGATCATTTATGAACATTTATGAACATTCAAACAAAACAGAAAAAGAAATTAGAAACGTCGCTTTCTCAAGCAGCAAAACCGGGACGAAACCAGGTCTTTATGAAGCGCGTAAGTTTGTTCGCACGGTTTTTTGCATCACAGTTTGTCTTCCTAGTAGATGAAAAAACAATTGAAACCATGATTACCTAGAAGCACGGCTTGATGATCATACAAGGGCTTCACCTTTGTATAAAGTGTATCCACTTCTAATATTTACACCAAATCAGAAGACCGATCACACGTTCGACACACACCTGTTCGTTTACGTTTGGACGTCGCATACACGCCTCACTTCTTGTGCCGAATCAAACGAAAAACGTTCCCGCAGTGCGATCATTGTAATAATCCCGACGCATCAGTGGAGCATGTCATCATAGAGTGCCAGCAGTCCAAATAACAGCACGTTCAAGTGAGAAATTTGTCGCATAGCCTCGATCGACGACCTCTTACAGTGAGTAAAGTGCTTTGACCGTGGCCGCACCACGTTCTCAGCTTCATTATCATGGTGATGGGATAGCCGGCTCTAACGAAGCCTACCTTCCCATGTTCTCACATTTAAATAAATAAATGTGTATTGATCTCCAGCAGGCGTTCAAACCGTCCACTATATGTCGGTATCGGAATGAAGGAAATATGTCGCAATTAAAAATATCCGTGGCATCCATAAACATGGTTTGCTGGGATCTATAGGAGTCTGTGCATGCATACTCCTCACTTTCTATATAGAATAATGAGCTGTTTAGAAGTAGACAAGGTAAGGGAAAGAGGCTGTCAAGTGCGCCTTTATAAACTAAACAGGCGCGCACCTGTTGCTTTTCGTGCTACGTTACTCTTCAGGAGTTCCGAGCAAACCATGGCAGTTATTTCTCTATCCTTACTCTGACGTGTACTAGATTCTACTTCGTCCTAAATGCCTGGTGGTGGCAGCAGAATTTGAGACGTGTCTACCTAGATCCGCATTTGTTTCCAAAGTGCGGGGATGGTTTCGCAGTCGGCCAGACTCCGTGCCCGTGACGAATGTTGACACGAACTCAGATAATAGTCCTTGCGGAAGTTCTCGGGTGCTCTGGTAGAAAACAGCGCCGCCCGTCTACCATTGTCTCTCGCTTCGAATCCGGCACACACGCCTCTCCTCCAGGAAGTGCGTGCGCTCTGTAGCATACGAGAATAACGAGTCGGTATGAAGCTATGGCCCTGAAGGGCAACGGTACAGTTTGCAAACCTCTACGGCTGTTGTGGCATGTTATTATTTCGCTACTTTACTTTAAGTGTGTTACCGTGGAATGTTTATCTGGAAGGTAAATAACATTATGATGACGGGATAGCCGGCTCTAACGCAGCCTACATTCCCATGTTCTCACATTTCAGTAAAAAAAAGTAAAGAAATCTCTGATCATGATTCAGCAATTCACACTAAACAGTAACGTTCACAATCACAGCTTCAGCATCTGTACGTTTGCGGTTTTTCTTGTTTTAGTGATCAGACCCATGCACTATTTCATACTTTTTTAATGTCCTCATAAGAGCCATGCTAAAATTCTGTCTTTCTAGGAAACGCCGCATAATCAGTTTCGTTGTTACCTTTTGCTGATTTCAGCTGTACGTACAGCTCATAGCAAAACATCAGTTAAAGCGCATAATATCTATTTGTACTAACGGTCACTCCCTCATCAAAAGAACTAGGTCTAAATGCGCTTTTATGCTTTTATTCGGCCATCCAATCTCATACGAATATTACAACTACAATTCTTCATGATTCGTAGAGCCTTTCCTTTTACCCAAATGCAACAAAATAAAAAAACGCAATTTGGATATGGTATAAATATGGTAAAAATAAGACACGTCACAAAATATTAGAATTTAAAAGAGCAGCTGCCGCAGAGATAGGGCGACAGCCAAATATATTTCCATTAAAGACAACATTAAACTTAAGAAATTGATTGTCAGACAAAGCCTCGTGATGCTAATACAGAGGATTCTTACAAAAGTGTGTCAATAACTTTTTATATTTGTATATTTCCACTCGTTGCGTGACGGCAGTAATCACTGCCGAATTTCCTTTTTCTTGGGCGGCATAACTTAACGCGCCAAACAGCATATCTTCTGGCTTTCCCACAGCAGTAGCAAGCTTGCAACGTAACAGCCTTTACAGGAAAAAACAACACTGCTATCTTGACATAACTTGATCTATGAGTCGGAAATGCAAACAAAACACATGGTTTACCCATGAGGGATCTTCAGTTGACTAATTTTTACTTAAAAAGGGTGATGCGTATATAAAAGAATGAGAGATAGCGCCCAAGAAATGTAGTTGGGTGATTCCACGTAAGATCGAACAAAGCATGGCTGGTCACCCTCTTAAATTTATTTCAAAATTTTATATATTGCTGCCCGATGTGTGGAAAGAAGAGATCCGCAGTTGGTTTTGCTAGAAAAAATTTTGTCGAAGCGCCGGGAGTCAATAATGACGAAGAGGTGGAGTGCCGCGCTTACCTGCTCTTCTGTTTTGGCCAACTTTGGTTAATAATTACACAAGCTATACTAAGGTTAGGTGGCTGAAACTTTTTAAAGTAAATACACGCATGTTTTTAATTGTGATAAATTATTTTTGCTTTTTATAGGGAGTGTACTTATTTTTATAAAAATCCTCAAAATCAGCCTATGAAGCATTTTTCTGTCCACTTTGCGGGCTTATATCTCAAAAAAGGCTTGTGGCAGAGCAGCGAAAATTCATCATTACGTTCTAAGCATACTCTTTTGTCAAACTGCAAAAGCTTATATTTATATAACTTTTCAATAAATAGATACGGGCGGGCGAACTTCAAAAAAATACCGAACAGTGGAAATTTCTGAAGTCAACTAAAAAAAAACCCCATTTTTGATATTTTTAAAACTTTGTACACTTATTCTCCTTCACGTTGGCTTTCACAATCACCAAAAACATGTTGCATAATTTTGTTCCACTAGGAGTTACAGGCCGTCAAATTACACCCCTACGCAATGATAGGCAATTGTTGTTGATCCGGCTTCTTGCCCGCTGAGTGTATAGAATGAAAACAGAATTGAATTTCTGGCCCTTAAGAGGCCAGCAGCACCGAAAAAAGGTGTCAGTGGCACCGATGACGTCAATTTAGACATGATTTGGTCACCCGAGCGGCCATGAGTGCGGGGCTACCGAGCAGGTGCGCGCGCCCCCAGATGCTCTCTGTAAGAGAGGCACAGTCAGCTCCTTTTCGCCTCCTGAAACCAAAAGTGTTCGAAACATTTCTTGGATAACTTCAACGCGTGTGCATTAAAGATTCGCTATCCATTCTGTCTTTTTTCGCACCATAGTTAGGCCCTAATAACAAGGCGGAGATGGAAGCAAGATCAAAACACTATCAGGTAGCTATGAGCGCTCGCTTCACGCACGCGGTCGACAGCTGCCGCCGCCGCCAGAGAAACAGTGCACCGCCACTTGTGGTCAGTATAACGCAAGAACGTGGCACTCCAGTGCCAAAGCAAGATATAGAACGCCAAAGGAAACAAAAGCAAAACAATTGGTAACCGGACGCGCGCACCTATCTCAGATGGAAGACAACCTGCCGGTTTACTCCAAGGTGACATATGTGAGTGATGAAACCGCCAGTCATTTAAAAAAAAAGATAGTTCGGAAAGAGCTGTTGTCCCAGTACCCAATGGTTATTCTCAGCAACTGGACACGGGAAAAACGCGTGCGATGGAGTCGGAGGTCCCTTCAAGCATCAGGCAATGCTCAACAACTTGAGGACAAACCCTGAAAGTGCAATTCGTACAGCCAGAGACTTTGCAACCATTTTCTCGGAGAAACTGAAAGGGCTGCATCTAATACACCTTGAAGAAAAAGAACTTGTTGCCTTCCGCGAGTTAAAGAAGGAAGAGTGGATGAGAGTACCCGCGTTCCATGGTGTTGGCATGCCTGACAGCTATCCACGTCAACGAAAGCATCTCCTGGTTTGTACGTGGCACGAATAGCCGGGCCTGCTTGGAAGGAGTTACGTGTACATGAAAGAAGAAATCTGAACTGTCTAATCAATCGAATAAACCCGATTTCAGCCCAGAAACATGAATTAATGAAGCGGTTCTTCTTGACCTCCACAAATTTTCCATTTTGCTAAAGGTTCTTTGGAAAGCGCTCCTTGCTTATTGCATTTTTATCCTACCTTTCATTTTTTTTTGCCAAGCAGGGGGGGGGGGGGGGGGGGTGATCTAAGCTACGCATTGAGTTCTTACTGCCTTTTTGCTGAGGTAAAGGCGGAAAATATCTGTCTGCGCTACGACACCGCGGCGTATCAAAGAACCCCACGCCTACAAAACTGACCCCTAATCATTCAGTATTGTGCTCCTCACAGCTAATATGCAGCGTTCAGAAATGAATGACAGGGCACATTATCATGCCAAAATTTGAAGGCCGTACGCGATCACAAATGTCAGAATAATCAGACGTTCATGGTTCGCTGAGCCTTCCATAAGGGTATAATTTGACGGCCTGTAACTCCTAGTGGAACAAAATTATGCAACATGTTTTTGGCGATTGTGAAAGCCAACGTGAAGGAGAATAAGTGCACAAAGTTTAAAAAATATCAAAAATGGGGTTTTTTTTTAATTGTCTTCAGAAATTTCCACTGTTCGCTGTTTTTTTGAAGTTCGCCCGCCCTTATCTCTTTATTGAAAATCATATAAATATAAGCTTTTGCAGTTTGACAAAGAGTATGCTTAGAACATAATGCTGAATTTTCGCTGCTCTGCCACAAGCCTTTTTTGAGATATAAGCCCGCAAAGTGGACAGAAAAATGCATCATGGGCTGATTTTGAGGATTTTTATAAAAATAAGTACACTCCCCATAAAAAGCAAAAATAATTTATCACAAGTAAAAACATGCGTGTATTTACTTTAAAAAGTTTCAGCCACCTAACCTTAGTATAGCTTGTGTAATTATTAACCAAAGTTGGCCAAGACAGAAGAGCAGGTAAGCGCGGCACTCCACCTCTTCGTCATTATTGACTCCCGGCGCTTCGACAAATTTTTTTCTAGCAAAACCAATTGTGGATCTCTCCTTTCCACACATCGGGCAGCAATATATAAAATTTTGAAATAAATTTAAGAGGGTGACCAGCCATGCTTTGTTCGATCTTACGTGGAATCACCCAGTTATCCTATCTCTGGTACTTACGACATTTTGCCGCGGAAGCGTTATGTCGGAAGCCTTACATTGCCAAAATTCGGAGAATTATACTACGCGCGCAATTCAGATAGACGTTTTATTTATTCTTTTATTTATTTATTTTTTCAAAGGACGTAAGTACCCACCACCACACGCCAAACTAAACAAGAAACAGGCGGTTGCCTGGAGACAACTATACAGACACACACATATCCAAACCCGGTGATCCTTCGCCTCCGCTACCCAGACATGTATACGTCTGACACGTGTAAAATGTGAGGAGCCAGAGCGACGCTGCAGCACATGCTGTGGGAATGCACAGGGAGCGCACAGCAGGATCTCCTTATTACGAACGGGGTAGACATGGCAGTCTGTGACCGCAGGGAGCGATGGGAGGCGTGCCTGCTCAGCCAAAACCTGGCTGATCAACTCTGGGTCGTCCGGCACGCCGAGGAAGCCGCCCGTGTCCAAAAGCTCGAGGCCGTCACCTAGGCTGGGGTGCTTGTGGCCCTACTCCGACACAATCGCCGGACCTATTTGTGGATTAAAGTTCTCTCTCTTTCTCTCTCTCTCTCTCTCTCTCTCTCTCTCAAAGGCACACGTTTGGTACGTGTCACCATCATCAGCCTATTTCAGGTCCACTGCAGGACGAAAGTCTCTCCCAACGATTTCCAATCCACCCTATCCCGAGCGAGTTGGTTCCACGCGCTTGGTGTATTACAGAGCAAAACACTGAACTGTTATACAAAAAAAAAAAAGATGCACACTTTATGAAAGTTTGGTGCGAACCACCGTGCACTAAGCTAGCCGTTTAAAGCTAGAGTTGCCAGCCAACACATGCCGTCCTAGAAGCATCAACACACGCTTTGACGGAAGTACAACTCAAGGACGGCGCGGACAATAAACCGCATTCCAATGTTATAGAAACCGAAGACCGTGCGACAATTCGCAGAGCGATTACGAGGACTGAGAATTTGCTCTACTATATTGGCAAATTCGACAACTCGACGAATTTCTCAATACTGGAGTAGAATTTGTCACCACGCTGATTTCGTCCGCCGCTACCATACTGCCATGTGGCAAGCTAGGTGTATTCGGTTTTGCGTAAGGCGTGCTAATCCTGATTGAAGTCTCGAATAAGCATAGCGCAAAATGAGTGAGTGAAGCAAAAGCAAATTTTAGTGCTGTACCGATGGTCGCAGCTGCCAAACGTGCTTGATGCGGCAGACATACATGAAGCTAAGCCCCTGCTGTACAACTTAACGTAAACGCACAATGTTTTCGTTTGCCATCCTTCATCTTATTCTGTTCACGTGTACTGTCGAAAAACGCGTATACGGGTGGTAGCATAGGTCAGTAAAAACAAACGTAGGTTGTGCTCAGATAATTAGGCTCTTAATGTGCTACGCAACGCTCCTTTAGATAATTACATTGTTGATTAAAGTTGAGCCTTACAATTATACCTCGCACAACTTCTGTAATTTGCCAGGTACGTGGGCTATGTCCGCAGAAAGGATTCACGGCAGTTGCACGTGATTTTTAAACCAGGCCGGGCCTCCGCGTGCTTCCCTCCTTGCACTTTCCAATTAATTTTCCCAAATTCTGGGCGAAACTCCTTTAAAGGTTCCTTAGACTGCGCACAAAAACTTCAGTTTTTAAATGCATTTTGTAAGCATCCGCATGGAAATTGCCCACGTGAATTGATACACTCAATCTCTACGCCTGCATTCCTGTCATCCGGGCCGAGTCAACATTTAAACGCTGCCTTCGTGCAATCTGCAAGTAGCGATTCGCTGACGCTGATCGTCGCACACGCGGTCGACCTCTCCGGCTACTCGTATAATGTCAAAGACCGAGGAGCTCGAGATGCGGCTCGAAAACATCGGGAGCCGGGATAATTGCTACACGATATGGAAGCTCGAGTATATACGGATCACTGCTCTCTCGTCCCGGGAGGCACGTATCAGATGCTCGAGACACTGTTTCTACGACGACGCTTGTTTGCCGCTGGGTCAGTTTCTTTTCGGGCGCTCGGTAACGTCGGAGAACTGTCGGGGTGTTTCTCTTTTTCTTGCGCTTTTACGAGCAGCGTGTAATTACGGCCGCCAACGAAGCGATCCTCGCGTGGGGGTCGCTTAGCGAAGCGCGGCAGTCAAGAACGACACTTTCTTTATCCCCATCTCTCGCGTCGGCAGATTTCGACAACGCCGTTTTCATGATTGCCGATTGTCGGTTATTTTGCTCCTAGCTTCGTGCCCTGTCCTTTCTGCTAACATACTCTTTGGTCTTTGTCTAGATCGACGCTAGTTGATATGTCGTCGCCCATTTGTCTATGACGTCGCGATGAGATCGGGAGGTTGCCTAAGAGCTTGGCGTCGTAATTGCAGTGACTCTGTGCCGAGCCCTTGATCCCTGACCCGCGGAATCTTTGCTTATTTTTCTTCGGACACATTTGCAGTACTTCAACATTTCCTTTCGCACTGCGCACTACGGAACTGATCAGAGATAAGAAGGACATTATGAGGGCCTGCACTGCCAAGAAAAGCAATGAATCAGAAAATTATCACAGTGAATGTTGTGTTCTCTCACTCTGTGTCTTCACCACCTGTACCTTTACTCGTTGTCTTTACTGACTTCATCTTTCATTTCAGTGCTACAAACTATACCAGTGATTTCTCTACACACGCCTACAGAAAACGGCGGGGGGGGGGGGGGGGGGGGGGGGAGATGCAGCCCTTCCTCCTTTATAATTTGAAAGGCACCCGCTTTAATTCGTGAAAATTTCTAACAAACTCGAGATATCCGCCACTTCACACCCCCTTAATTTAAACTTGTGGGGAAGCCTCTGTACTCGCTATCACCCGCGACAATGTAGCGCATGAGCGGCGAGTTGGGCCTCGATATATTTTACTTATGCGGTGACATAGCACTTTCTTATCTCTGCGATTTATTAGAGTGTGTGAATAGCGCTTGAGTCGTCTCTTTAGACTTGCAAGGCACTTTTGACAGCGAAGCTGTTGAGCACGGCATAAAAGTGTCTGACCGCAAAAGTCTATAATCATCATTAGTTCCAGTCCCCAAGGGTGCGCGTGCACTTCTGTACAATGTCCAATGTGCGACGTTCCCACGCACGCTTCTTTTTTCTCTTGCGCTCCTGCCCTTAGCCCACTATCACAATGGAAATACTGCAGCTAGCTGGCGGGCGCAGGTGTAAGGAGAAGACAAAGACGGTGTGCGTCATTGGTCCGGTGCACAGCGCCTCGAAAAGTTATGCGTATGTACATAGTTTTGCGCCACGAGAGCATGCGTGCTCTAGTACCATCCAAGTAGCCCCTAGAACAGCATAGACGTGCATAGTGTAGTGCAGCAAAGGGGTAGCATATGGCGTCAAGCCGATGCCATGCACGCCGCATCTGCCACCATCTCTAGTTCGGCGCGAACGTCTTCACGCTGAGCTCGGTGCGAAACATTGAGGAGCGTTCGCTAGGCCTCGCAATGCTTCGCAAGGCGTTTCCCGAAGCCTCGGGCCAGTACGACATGGGGGTGTGCCGGAAACAAACCGAGACTAGCCAAGTGTCCATCAGCCTTGCTGCTTAGATAGCCTTGAGCCACTAGTGCAAGCTTCGCCATTTTTTTTTTATATCCCCTTCAGGCAAGGACTGTGTTGAACTCTCTGCAAGTGCTTAAAGTTCACTCAACTTTATTCCAAGGTAATCATTATCTAACTGCTTAAAAGAAATGACAACGCCAATTCCTGAACGGTTGGGTAATTAATTGTAAGTAACATTTGATTGAATAGTTTATAATTTTGAAGCCAGACACGTTTGACCTTTGCGTAAGACGAATGCAATGCCTCTCTGGAAATGCTTGTGACGTTTGTTATTTATTTTACTAATGCTGAGGAAATCAATTCATAATTTTGATGTCGGACAACTCGTCAAACATGCTAGCAACCTCACAATTGTGAATGCCTCCCACACTAAAACACCCTACTGATGTCGAATGACGACATATTAATGCTCAGGGAGGTTGAATTCATTGAGTAATTCATGTACATTGTCGTTACCTGGCCACTGGACGGTAGACAAGTTGCGTGCACAATTGTGTACGGCGCCGCTGAATGGGATATTGTCGGTCGTAGGAGTTGTAGAAGATATTTAATTTGAAAAAGTGATTGACCTCTGTGGTTTTGCGTAGCGAGCCATGATGTTATTATAAGAGATGCCTTTATTGGAGAGTTCCGGAAATTTCAACCATGTGGGGTTCTTTTACGTGCACTTAAATCGCACAGTAAACGGGCGTCAACATTTCGCCCCCATCAAAATGCAGACGCCGTCGCCGGAATTCGATACTGCGACCTTCGGATCCGCAGCTGAGTGAGCCACTAGGCCACAGTGGCGGGGGTTGAAACGAACGAAGCTCTTCACGTTATGATGTTAATTGTCTTCTGAGATTGCGAATGAAGCCATACAAGAAAATTACAGCTTATATTGCGGCTTTTAATAACGTAATAAATCTAATATGGTTGGCGGTCTTCGCAGTGACAAACATAACCATTTGGTTGTGCCTGTATCTGATAAGTATTCTTAATGTTCTATTCCAATTCAACTTAATTTCTTATGTGTCAATCATCGTTGTTCCCAAATCATTCTCGTCGAATACGCGGTCATGTTTGAAAGCTAGAGCACTCCCGTTAGCGGCTTCTGCGACTGGTTGTGAAGTTTGTGTACTTGAATATTCATTTTTCATGTTGTGTGGTGGCCAGAGTAGTTGCCAAGCAGACATTCTTTGACATCAAGCCAGCTCCGCTGGAGATAAAAAAGCTCGAGTATCAGTTCCAGACGCACCGAACACTATCAAAGCAACTGCATTTACATTATAGTTTACTTGCAAATCTGGCATGATGAAAAGAACCTGAGGGTAGCCTTAATTGATATGCCTCTTGCAATTTCCAACCCTATAACCCTGAGAACCGATTTATTAGCGATTCCATTTTGCATAGCCGCGACGGTCAAGCACGCACATGTACATGCAAGGACAGGGGTAGGTTACACCACGTAGTCTTACCTCTCTTTGTTCCTTTGTGCTCGTGTACGTGCTAGACCACCGCAGCTATAAATTGAGCCCGGTTTTGACACAGGCCGCAAGCCAGTCCCATCAATTTATGATAAATCATCTACTGTTGCTATTACTCTCACTTCGAGGAACGTTGTCGTTCCTGAAACTACTCAATTTGCCTTGTCGAACTATTAAGCGTGGACTTGTGCGTGATATAATGAAAAAAAAGCAAGTGTTTCACTGAAAGTGCAAGCACAATATTAAGTTAAATACGGTTGTGTTAGCGGGAAAAAAAACCGCACACGTTCATGTTCTGCAATGTTGAATATTAGGCTGCAACCCGGCAGTCAGAACAAAAAGGTCATGAAGAGGAGCTCTGACACCTAAACTGCAGCCGGATAAACCCGTGAAGGCGTGGAATGAAGAGTAAATATAGGCCGGCAAAATGTGAGGCATCGATGCGTACTCCACTCCGGTGTCCTAGAGGAGTGCGTGACAGTGCGGGACCAAGCGTTATTTCGAAAGCAGCAGCGAATATAGGCACGAAATTCGACTCCGCGACATCTAACCCGGTGGCGTCGCAGTGTCCGTCCGCGAGGAAAACAAACCCGGCGAGTTATTCCTCCGTCGGTCTGTCCACAGGCAGGAAAGGACAGGCTCAGAGGACGAACAATGCAGACAGCGCGGACTGAGCTCCAGGAAGCGGCGGACAAATTGGCCCGACGCTGGACTGAAAGACGAGATGATGAGGTTTACACACGAGGGCGTCGGAGGAGCGAAAAGGAGGCGCGATAGAGGGATGAAAAAGGTAAAAGGAAAAAGACAACAAACCAAGGTGGCGAAGGAATAGAGCCTGAATAAAGCCGTTGAATGCGTAGATAGATGATAGTTAAAGAAACACGAGCGACAGCGCCGCAGAAAGGAGACAGCGCTGTGCAAAGAAGGGCCGCTTCCCGTCGTCAACCAGAGGGACGGCAGAAAAGCGCCAGTTTCTTTGCGCGCGCTCGAGATTAGCTGCATGATGTCATCGCATGGTGGACGCCGGGCCACGGCAAACGTGCAAGAAGCTGTGAGACGGCACCGGAGCTGTGAGAGCGAGAGAGAGGGAAAAGCCCTGTGTTTACAGAGTTCCTCCCCTACAGTATATGCGCATAAAAGAAGTGAGACGTACAGGGAAGTACTCCAAGGCACAACGTCGCAGGTGGCTGGGACCTGCCGGCCGGGGATTATCTCGCCCTTTCGCGCAAACACTAAGCCCTCTGAGGAGACTGGTTCGTGCCATGGCTGCAGAAAAAAGAAGCAAAGGAAGAGAAAAAGAAAACGTGAATAAGAAAAACAGTGGGAAGGGCACCCACGGTGCGTACGAGTGTGTTCTGGTTAAGATTAAGGCAAATAACGGTCTCACCACCGAGATTTCTCTCTTCGTTCGATGGCGCCGGATGAATAAAGAGAGAGAGAGAGAGAGAGGGAAAAGAAACTAAAAAGTGGCTACAATAAACGGCGATCAAGAGCCACTCCTCGCTTCCAGGAGGAGAGTCCGGGACATAGCCTGTGTTCGCATTGCTCCCGCTCTCACGATTACGAATGAGTAAGGGTCTTCTGCCGAGCACGGCTCTGCCTTTTCGCCCTTTTATTTAATGATGTTTACTTTGTTCTTTCAGGTTGTTAGGTTAGGTGTTATGCAGCAGCTTCCTTCCGTCTTGCGCCGCTAGATCGCAACATTCGCATTGCGAGTTCATTTTGTTGTCCTTATGTTTTGTTTTTGTTTTTTTCTGCTTGCTGAGCTCAAATGGGGTTTTACTCCCTGAAGGCTCTCTCCCCATCAGCTTCACGTGCCCTGTGCGTGATCCCACATATCAAACGTTCCAAGTTCTTCTTCCTGTTATCCCCGTATTTCTTTCGACTTTCCCACAGAAAAGACCCCAGCACCGTCGATTTGTTTAGCGCTTTCCCAGGTGGCATTCCGTTGCTGGTCGATGACGTTGGAAGCTCCAGTGTTAACGGAATTCGTCGTGGCAAAAGGCAGGAGTGAATCCAGAGAGAGAGAAAGAATGCTTTATTAATGATTCCGGAGTGGTTTGAGGCTTGGCTTCCTACTCCAGGGGCCGAATTCACAAAACTTCTCTTTCGTAAGTTCTTTTTTCCCATTGGTCGGGAAGCGTCTCTAATGATATGTCCAGCAGCAGCATTGGCTGAAATTTTCTCTTAAGAGCTCTTTTGTCGTAAGTTGTTTTCGTGAATACGGGCCCAGGTGTTTAGCAGCGATTATGTTACGTGTAACATGTTAAAGCAAGGGTATGCGCAGCAGTGTGCTTTCGTTCTGCGTAGTGCGCAGGTACTATCTTGCACCGGGCCGATGAAGTGCCGCAGCTATAAACTCAAACCGTGCTGCAAACAAAGTACTACCTTCAGTCTTCCGCTCAGAGTCGTAGCGTTCGCAATAGCACAGGGAGCGGTAAAGGTCTTCTTGTGTCTTGAATCTAAAGCACATTGCAGAGTCCGAGAGCTGCATCTTGTGCTTGAAGTGTCTTCTGTACGCTACGTGGGATCTTATACGGAGAAGACACGCCTTATCTTGCCTGCCTCAACACCTAGCGAAATATGGAAGCTGCAGGAAGGTCCAAATGCATGCAGTGGTCCGCACTGCTTTCTAACGTCACACCAGAAGAGCCGCTATAGGTTCCAGGCAAACGCCAATACAAGAGTCACGGCATCTTTTCCTGAGAAAGGTATATGGCTACTGTCTGCGCTGTGGCGCCATGTGCTGTTCTAGCAGCATACTCCGGCTGAGCATTCCCTTGTATTCCACAGCGGGCTGGTAAGCAATGGAATACAACGTGGTGGTTAAGTTCATGAGCATTACTTCCCAGATGATTGATGTCCGTAACCAGTTGCTCTTGGGCACGTGGTGACTTGAGGGACTTGAGTGCCACTCGTGAATCGGAGAGTATCACCCAAGAATCAGGTGTCTGGTCTATGATATATAGAAGCGCTCTCCTCAAGGCAGCCTGTTCAGTGGTTGCGGCAGATGGACACTGACCTAAGATGGCAGTGATGGACATGTTCAACGACAAGATTCACAGTCATATTGCCAACGATGTCGTTGTGACAGAGCTATAAGCGTAAATGAGGCGGCGGGTTCTGTGGCTGGCGTTAAGAAGCTCCGGGGCAAAACATGTAAGTGCTGATGGTAGTGTGTTTCGCTTGCTCTTAATACCGTGTAAAGCCATGTCTATGGTCCAAGGGAGCACTTTCCATGGTGGCCTCATCGGAATTGCTGGCTTTTCGTAAATGAGCGGGAGCGGGTTCTGTACTTCAGATATGCTGACCGAAACTAGCTGACGTTGTGAACCCTTGCAGCAAAACGAGCACAGGCTCGAAGCCATAAACCAACCAACAATATCACCTAACTAACGAGTATGATGCCCGTAACGACGGTTTCTAACGGCGCGCGTTGACTATGGAACGCTCTTTCTGCGATGAACGCGTTACCAGCTCGCGAGGAAAGAGAACGCGCCCTCGCCCGCGAGAGGCAATGCTGACGCAGGCAGCGTCTGCTAGCGAGTTCCTTGATTTAAATAACCAACCGCTCGCGCGGCACAACCGTTCACCGGCCATGCCGCGTATATAGGCACGAGATCTTGACCTGCAATGCAGTGCCGGTGGGGTATTTCTCTTGTGCGTAGTTGAACCATAGGGATTCGCAGCGTGCGCGTTAACTGAAAGTAATCCGGAACTCGGCACGATCTACGACGGGGGAGCGCAGGAACCTCATAAAGACCAGGAGCATAAATAACAACGCGCTGTCACTTATTTACATGCACCAGTGAACAATGTCACGGGTGATTTACGGTAACACCGAACGGTCCCTAGTGCTCCCCCCACTCGTCATGGTTGACTTCGAGGAGATGAGTGAACTTTTCTTTTTTTTCATTCGCCTAAGAAAGCATCGTCGAAAACAAATTATAACTTTGTTCATGTCGAACAGATGAATAAATAGGTACTGACTGAATGAGTGACAAAACGGCTTCACTATCGCAAAATGAATAAATTAAAGATGAAGAACGACCGGGCTGCGCGATGTTAGAGGGGAAAGAAATCATGATCATGAACCTATCGCAAATGTAGAATCAGATCATAGAACCCACAGGACCTACTACGCAAGCGTAAAACACCTGCTCGACCTGAAAGACTATGCTCACATGCTGCCATCTTGTCATCGAAGAAAACGCCGATGTTTCCGGCGCAACCACATCGACAGAAACGAGCACAAGTTCGCACCCCTCATTCACCCATCCTTTGAGCTAAAGGCCAAGTGAACGGCGAGGGTAAACAGCGTCGTCTAGAACCAACGCGGAGTCTGGCCTTCTCGTATAGTACGTGTGCGGAAGTCGAAAGCGGGGTGCTCAGAACACCGACATTTACGCAACACGTCGATATTACGTACACCTACACACACTCGCGCGCCCGCGGACACGTAGAGCGCGCGTGCCACGCACGGCGACAAGCTACAACAGGGATTCAGCCATACTCTACGCAACAGCGGCCAGCACGGAGAGGGACCGCGAGATTATGAAGGGGGAGGCGTTCGCTAACCGCATCCTAGCGAGACGAGAAACAAAGACAGCAAGAGCGGGGCTTTGCTCCGGGGTGGCACTCACGCACGCGCCTCGACGCGTCAGCCTCCCCGGCGGGGGTTGGTCCCTTCTCCTGGCCGCTACAAATAAGGATTTATGCGCCCGCACAGAGTCTCGCTAAAGCCCTCCGGGCGGGGGACCCTCTTTAGTCTGACTGTGTCGTGTTGTGTTTTCGTTTCTCCGCTCGGCCAGAGAACGCGCGTGCCATTCGTGCAAGGAACAAGAAGCTCCCCGCTGGTCCAGCACCGAAGGTCCTGGATCCACGATGGACCGAGCGAAGCTCAGGAGCCGTAGGCGGGAAACAGCGACTCCAGTCACCTTCTCCTCTACACGAACGAGGCGACCGGGGTCCGTGGCGCCATCCGTCACAAGCAGCGGATTATCCGTTTATGGAGGAGAATTGGGTCGCCCGCCTCGCTCGCTGCCGGCGCGAAATCAGAGCCTACGCGCGGCGCGCAAGCGTTGCGCGCAAGCGGAGCTGACGCGATTGCTTCTTTGACTCGCGCGTCCGCACACGATCGGCACCGAACGTGACGCCCGCGGCGCGCACCCCTTTGGAGTACTCGACGCCGTTGACTCGAAGGCCGAAGCGGCGCCTGTGGAAATTGGATCATAACGAAAGGGTGAACGTGCCTTCGAGGGATTTGTAACGGGCCTCACCTGCTACGAGTGTACTTATTGTGTCTGGTGCACCATTAGAAGGCAGCACTGAAGACCGACAACTGCGTGCTCATTCTCGATCCAAAACAAACTTCGCTGCAGTTTGCAGCAGCCTCCCGATATCACGACTACCTTTTCTCAGATTAATATCGGTAATTTATGAGTAACAGTGGAGGGATCGAGAAATATGCGTATGTGAAGAAAAGGCATCTCTGCCCTACTGCATAGAAACAATATTTACTTCTTACGTGAATAATGTCCACACTAATAATAGATGAGCGTATGATATTCCGGGACGAGTCGTTCGGAAAAAAACTTACCTCCTATGAAACACTTAAGCTTCCTTGACTAAACCGGAACGCGCACCGCGTTTGCCGACGCCATCACATGACTGCTGAGAGTGTATAAGGCGGAGAGGGGGGGAGGGGGGTAGTGGTGGTGGCGTAATCACGGCTGACCCAGGTAAAGTACCTGGCCATTAACTTCTCCATACCACACTTACGTGCGTCCGAAGAAATTGGCGAACACACGCGGGTAACCCGGTAGAATGCGGTGCCTTCGGGATTTATCTGAAGCTTCTATTCGCAGAACCGAAGTCGTCCCAATGTGCGGGCGAGATTTATACGGCAGTTTTAAGACTTATTGAGACGCGCTGTCAAGCATGACTACAGTTTTCATCGGCCCACTTGTACTGCTAGAGACACGGAAACGCGGACAGGAAAAGACCCGGAACACCAGCCATACACATCTCGTCTCTAATGTAATTCAGTCCTCCATGTAAGGTGTAAGCAGCGTAGTTAAACTACAGCGGCCCACACCGCAGCACATTCTGGCTCACCTTGTCTAGCTAGCAGCCGCAGATCGACTCTGAGGGCTTGACGACCGTGAGCAAATTTTGACTATGTGCAATTTGCACAATTTCTAATCTCTGTAACGAAACAAGTCTTGCCCAATTACTACATCTCAGAGCACATTGGAAAAAAGTCACGCATCTCCACGAAGTGAACCATGACGAGTGGGCGAAGCACTGGGGATCGTTCGGTGTTCGGGATCGTTCGGGCGGAGCACTGGGGAACGTGAGGGTGCCCTAGGGGCACGGGCCCTCCCTAAATTTTGGTAGGGGCGTAATGTTGATAAGACAGCGGAGTGTCAATAACCTAAAATTTAAGCCCATTAACAACGTTGCATTTAAAAGTCTCTTATTGTACATACTGCGATTTTTACCGAAAATAAATAATGAAAATCTATGTTTTTCTCGAATAGTCAAGGCCTTCAGAAAATGGGCCCTTCCCGAAAAAAATTTCTGCCTACGGGTTTCTGTCTACGGGTTCTGCCTACGGGTTTCTGCCTATGGCTTCTGTACATGGCTCTGTTGTTGTTGTTGTTGTTGTTGTCGTCGTCGTCGTCGTCGTCGTCGTCGTTGTTGTTGTTGTTGTTGTTGTTGTTGTTGTTGTCGTCGTCGTCGTCGTCGTCGTTGTTGTTGTTGTTGTTGTTGTTGTTGTTGTTGTTGTTGTTGTTGTTGTTGTTGTTCAAATGCAGAACATGTTTCACGTGTAAGGTTCTTAATTTATTTCTTGCAGGTTATGACGGGCAAGTGAATCTTCAAATCTCACGAGCAGAGAGCTAACGCTGCCTTCGCGTGACAAGCTCAAACAACCCTTAAATACATCCCTCATCGTCCTCAATGCAATGACTGCGTTGACAACCGTCTTCGGAGAATACCTCTTGGTTAGGTCAAAGTAGTGAGGGACATTATTAGGCAGAGACTGAATCAGTGCGGAGACGCCCTTATTTAACAAAACAAAACACGTTGCGGGGCTAGTCGGTCACACATGATAGATGTATTAATCTATGTTTTTAATCGGCCTCGCGCATGCGCTCATTGTCAACATTTGCTATAAAGGGCCACTTGTGTGGTTTTAACATAGTTGGAGTAGCGCCCGTCTTGTGTGTTTTACTGAACTGTCTACGTCTAAGTAGCGCTGAATATTTGAAGCACTTGTTATACATTTGGAGCTTTTCTTCACACATGCGAGCTAAAATTTACATTTCCAAACAGCGAGGGTTTTTGGGGGGTTACTTGTTTTCGTACGTGAACAGATTGAAGTCCCGCGTGCGGTGTAACCGCACCATCACGCTTCGCGCGAGCTTGCTTGGCATGTTTGTCGGCACAAGAAGAACGCCGGCGGCCAGTCATGACTTACGTCTGTACTTACTGCGGCAGAAGGACGCAGCAACGCATTTTGCACAAAACTTTTGTGTTTTCAAATACGGTTGTAAAAGTGATAAAAATGCCGGTCGTTGGCAGAGGTTTCACTCGCTACAACGAACATCAGACATCAATCTGTTTTCTCGATTTACGAGGCCAGCTGTCGGTATCACTCTCACAACTGGGTGTTGCGGGCTTCTCGACTTGTATTTTCCACAAAGCTTGCTAAAAAAAAAAAAAAGAGAGAGAATCCACTTAAGATTTTACGCCTTTTTGGAGGTAACCGCTGCAGGTATAAACACTTCAGAAAATGAGCTTTTGTTACGTCAAAAAAAAAAAAGAAAGAAAGGCTGGATCGCTCTAACCCAAATGCCCAAGAATGGCGATCGATACAAAGTAAGAAAAAAGAAGAAACCTTCGAAGGCTTAGCGTCAGAGAGAACATCTTTCTCTCAAATTTTGAGGAAGGAAAACCATGAGCCACAGGGATGCGGAGTGAGGGAGACGAAGCGTCCGCATACAGGAGCGACGGGAGAATCGATTTGTTTGCCGCCTCTGCAGGGCAAGGCCAGATTTGGCCAAGTAGCAAGCACACTGGATGAGATCGATGGCGAGTTCACTTGGTGGCGAAGGGCGCAGTCCCTCTTGCCCTTTTCAAACGACTCACGAGGTTGAATTTTTCAGAAGGACCTCGCGCAAATATTCACGAGAGTATAAGATATACGCTGCCTGTTTGTATACGCGGACGTTTCCGTGTGTTGAGTGAAGTATGCCAGCGTACTCGCCGACGTTTTCGGGAAGTGATAAAAACTGAGACAAACTACGTGCGCAGGTTTCTCGATGAAGGCAGAGACTACTGGCACGTCGTTCGTGCAGCTTCCTGTGTAAACCTCAGCCCGAATTCTGTGTATCCTGCGTGCTTTGTTCTGCGGCTCTTATGTTCGTGTTTGTCTGCAAGATATTAAAACGACAACAGATTGCATTACGCAGTTCACATCCAATGTTTATGGAGTTTACGATGAAATAGGCGTACTCTATTACTAGTATGTGCCCTCATGCGCACACGCGATGCACTTAAGAATGGGTAATTATCCGCTGCCGTAGCTTAGTATTTAGGACGTTGTCTTGCAAAGCTCGAGGTTAGGGGATCGAATCTCTGCGACGGCAGCCTCATTTTGATGTAGCGAAATGTAATAAACACCCGTGCACTTAGATTTAGCTGCACGTTAATGATCCCCAGGTGGTCAGAATTACTCTAGAGCCAAAACCACGATATGATTACGGGCATGTCTCATAATCATATCGTGGTTTTGGAACGTAAAACGTACCCACCAGTAATTATGAAGACTGATAATTAATCGACCACGCAGACCCTCGAGCTGAGATATAAGAAGACCTTGATAACAATATGAAGCAATATCTATGCCCGCCCTCTCGGCTCCAACTTGACAGAATGGTTAAAAGATTGTTCACTCAGGGATATTAGCGTCACAAGTCGACCACAGCACCCCCCCTCCCCCCTTTTTTTTTTCAGATATATTCTCCTTTACGGCGCTTACTCCTCTTCGCACGTTCTGTGAACCGTTTTCCTGCGTCCTTTTCCTCTTCCAGCAAATATATTAATCCGAGTTTTCTCCTTTACGTCACATGGGTGCACTGAATCGCTTTTCAACTTGACTTCACCCAACTAAAAAAAAACACGATCACGCGAATTCGTGTTTTAGTGTACTAAAACGGTGACACTGCAAAAGCCTGAAACAATCAGATGTGCAGACATTTTGTCTCGAAGCTGCGTACAAGTGCGACACTTAAAAGGGATAGAAGTTGGTTGTAACATCCCAGTATCTTTCGTGACGTTCTTTATTTTTCGTGTATACAGTTTCAGACACCACCCGTAAGTGAGTCAGCGAGAAAGAATAAAACTTGCGTCTAACGCTAATTAACACAGCAGTTAAATGAGAAGCCGTTCTCAGCCTCAGAAACTGAAAAAGAGCCGCAATGCCGGAGCAACCACTCTTCCGGTTTATTTGGTTTACGCAGCCTCACACGCGGCCTTCAGAAATTTTTTAGGTTGCGTAAACATACAATGCTTAGTTGATGAAACGCGACAATGGGCCCGCATAGTGACGGGTAATGCGAAAAGCGTCCGCCACTACGTGGAGTGATTATCGCCTTCAAAAGAGCTGACCACTTCACTTTGTTTCATGCCGGTGCTGTTAATTCCCACTTTCTTCCTTCGTACGCCATTTCAAGCCAGAAGGATGTAAGATATTTGTGACACTTTGAGTAATTTCCCAGTCTTTAGCTGACGCGCTATGCCATCATTCTTTTTTCCTAAGCAACAAAATGAATGCGAAACACGTGGATATAGGAGGAGGAGGAAGAGAAAGGAGGAAAGACAGGGATGTTAGCCAGTGCTGAGACCGGCTGGCTACCCTGTGCAGGGGAAGAAGGGTAAGGGGACTGAAAGATAGCAGAAAGGAGACACGACAAGAAAAAAGAAAGAGAGAAAAAAAAACACACGCACACAAACGCGACACTGCTTAAAGTCTGTCCCTTAGACCACTCGTCCGTAAAAATCGCAACAACGCGTTGAGCGCTTTCCGTGCTGACGATGGACATGGCCAGTGTCCCAAGACTCGTTGCTCGGACAAAGGGCGCCTGTCAAGTCTGTCTAGAGCAGCGGTAAGTTCTCTCCTGGGGCCATTGAAACGGGGACACTCACACAGAAGATGAGAGATCGTTTCGTCGCAGCCGCAGTTCTCGCACATAGGGTCGTTTGCCATTCCAATACGAAATGAGTAGGCGTTTGTGAAGGCAACGCCAAGCCACAGGCGACAAAGAAGTGTCTCTTCAGCTCGAGGTATTCCTGAGGGAAGGCGGAACTTAAGGTCTGGGTGCAAACTACGTACACGAGCATTGGTGAAATCTGACGAATCCCACTGTGCGCGCGTAAGTTCACGTGCTAGGGATTGAAGCCTTGCAGATGCGTCGGTCCTGGAGAATGGTATTGCTCTACAGTGGTTATCATCGTGGGCAGATCGGGCGGATTTATCAGCAAGGTCATTGCCGTTGATCCCACAGTGCCCCGGTATCCACTGGTACGTGATGTTGTGTCCTTGCTCGACGGCATGGTGGTGAAGAATTCTTATGTCAGCAACCAGTTGCTCGTGGGGTCCATGACGAAATGGCGATATCAGACATTGAAGAGCTGCCTTGGAGTCTGTGAATATGGACCATGCATGGGAAGGTTCTGCAATTATGACTTCTACCGCTGCATGAATTGCGGCGAGTTCTGCAGCTGTCGAAGTTGTGAAGTGGGACGTCTTGAATTGTATGGTGACAGACTTGGCTGGAATGATCACTGCTCCTGACGCGCTCACAGAGGAAACTGACCCATCGGTGTAAACGTGAAGGCGTCCGCTGTGTTGCTCATGCAGGAACATTAGGGTGGCTTGTTGTAAGGCTAAAGTTGACATGTGGTTTTTCTTTTTAATTCCGGGAATGGTCAGGAGCGCTTCGAGGGGATGAAGGCACCACAATGGTAATGATGGCCTTGCTGGAGGCGTGAAACCCGATGGTAGGACTGCACGATGAGCAGCAATAATGGCGCTGAATTCGGAGTCTGGCCTAGAAACGGGAAGAGAGGCTAGGTGGTGCGATGGAATTCGGGCGAGATGTCTTAGGTGTACTCGTAGAGCATCCACACGAAGATATGTTGTGATTGGATGATCACGTGCGACGACGACTGTCGCTGCTGTGGATGCACACTTCGGCAGTCCAAGGCATATTCTCAGTGCTTGAGCTTGAAGCGACTGAAGAACACGCACATTAGTTTTACGTGTTCCGCCCAGCACTGGTAGGCTGTAGTGCATGAATCCAAGGAATAACGCGGTGTAAAGCTGGAGCATCGCTCGTACAGATACACCCCACGATTTTCCCGCAAGGAACCTGAGCACGTGGGTGATATTCGTCAACTTCCTTTTCATATAGGAAGTGTGAGGGCTCCAAGACAGGTCGCGGTCTATTATTACTCCGAGGAATCGGTGTGCCTTCTCATACATGATGGCCTGTCCGTTAATTCTAATTACGTAGCGTTCCATGTCCTTGCGTGTAAAGGCAACTAACGAGCACTTCTCAGATGACAGTTCGAGTCCCCTTTCATGAAGGTACTTCGAGGTTAGTGTGGCCGCTCTCTGAAGCCGGGCCCGTACATGCACACGTGTCACACCTGACGCCCAGATGCAAATGTCGTCAGCATATATAGAAAGACGGACAGACTGTGGAAGTGCATCGACGAGGCCAAGGAGTGCAAGGTTGAAAAGTGTGGGGCTCAGGACCCCGCCTTGTGGCACGCCACGAAAGGTGCAATGGTGCGCTGTGGCACCATCCTCTGTTTGTACAAAGAAAGTTCTGTCTTTCAAGTAGCTGCAGATCCATTTGTAGACACGGCCGCCTAGTCCAACATTCCCCAGCGCATCCAGGATGGATCCATGCAATACATTGTCGTATGCGCCTTTCACGTCCAAAAATATTGCCGCGGATAGTCTTTTTAGGCTTTTTTCCTCTTGGACAGATGAGACAAGGTCCACGACGTTATCAATAGAAGACCGTCCGCGGCGAAAACCAGCCATAGTATCAGGGTATATGTCGTAGTGCTCCAGATACCACTCGAGGCGAGTCAGCACCATCCTCTCCATCACCTTTCCGAGGCAGCTAGCCAGTGCAATGGGGCGATAGGAGGCCAACTCGAGAGGAGATTTACCTGCTTTGAGCAGAGGGACAAGGCGACTGGACTTCCACGAAGAAGGAATCAAACCATGGCGCCACGAGTCGTTGTATATGGCCAGAAGGGCACGCCGACCTGCTTGACCGAGGTTGCTGATCTTCATGTAGCTTATACCGTCAGGTCCAGGTGATGAAGAACGCTTGCATGCAGCCAATGCTGCCTCAAGCTCCTGCAAGGAGAACAGATTGTCCATCCTGGAGTCTCTTGGGACTGGCGTGCTTCTTTGGCTACTTGAGGTGAAAGTGGGCCCTTGATTGGCAATCCTAGTACAGAAATCTTCGGCTACCTCGATTTCACGACGCCCTTGGTGGAGAGCAAGGCACTTGAACGAGTGACGCTGTTGTGGTGATGTTCGCAGGCCGCGGACAACTCGCCATATCTGAGATGTAGGCTTGTGTGGGTCAAGCGACTCACAAAACGTTTTCCAGCGGAGAGACTGTAGAGCGTTTATACGACGCTTAATCTTCTTCTGTACCCGACTTAGTGCGCCGATACCGCCGTTCAGCTCGACGACGGATTGCTCGGAGTCGCTCCAATTCCACGTCATGTTCGCAAAATTTTTTCGTCGGTGAAAAATCGTAGGCAGCGTCTCGAGCTGCGTTTCTGATTAGGTCTTCCAAATTGTCAAGGGTAGCCTCTGCATTGTTTTCGCAACCCTGCTCTGTGAGCAACCTGTACTGTGTCCAGTCGATGCGTCGAGAAACGGTGTTGTGCGTCGTGCCCAGGCCGTTGACTGTTATGTAAGTAGGAATGTGGTCACTGCCATGGGTTTCGATATCCGCAAACCACTGCACCTTGTCAAGTAGGCTTTGTGACACAAACGTCAGGTCGAGGCAACTGGTATACGTTAGTCCCCGAAGAAACGTAGGACTACCGTCGTTTACACAGTGCAGTTCATTGTCCGATACAAATGAAAAGAGTCGCCTTCCTCGACGATCCGTCTTCTGGCTTCCCCATAATGGGTGATGAGCGTTGAAGTCACCAGTTATAATCCACGGCCCAGGTGTCGCTGATAAAAGTGCACCAAGTCTCACAGTGTCTAAACGGCTGGAGGGTGAAATATATACGCCTACAAGCGTGAAAGTCAGGTCCTTTCTCTGCACTGTCAAGCACACGTACTGGTTTTTATCGTCCGGTGGTACGGCGTGTTCTATGTAGGTAAGATCGCACCTGACATAAATGATGACTTTGCTGCAGTCGTTGAAAGTAACAGACTTGAAAGCTTCATAACCAGATAACCGTATTGCACTGTGAAGACGTGGTTCGCAAATAACAATAATCGGAAACTGATGCCTAAATACGAATGGTCGAATATCTGAAATGCGGGGTCTGAGACCTCGGGCATTCCACTGGAAAATCGAAGCTTCTTTGACTGCTTTACGGAAGGGCTGCGGAGGAGGAGCCATGGTGGTTCTCCAGGCTTGACAGCACCGGGTTCAACGCGTCCAATATTTGGAGTGCACTACGAGCAGCCGGCGTGTGGATGCTACTGAGAAACACTCGAAGAGTATTCATGAGAGCCTTTACCATGGCTACGACTTCCTTGTCATGACTATCGCCACTGTGCCGTTCCGAAGTAACTTTCGGTGGTCGGTGCAGCGGTTCTGCTGGTGCATTTTTCGTCGGTAGTGCCGGCCACGCGTCAGCCGGGGCAGTGATACCTCTGTCGTTCTTAGGACGCGTGTTGCTGGCACTCCCAGAAGCTTGCAGTGGTGGGTTGCTAGACTGTGGAAGAGGCGCTTCCGTAGGCTTGGCCGTAGATTTAGAACGCCTCCGGCGACGAGAATGCCGACGTCGTACCTTGGCAGCGGCCTCCCTGTGGGTCGAACCATCTCTGACCATTTGCCTCAAAACTTGCATCTCCTTCTTCATATATGGGCAGTCCTTTGAAGACGCATCGTGTGGGCCATCACAGTTGCCACATTTACGGTGCTCTGCTTGGCAAGTGTCTGTACTGTGCGGCTCTGAGCACCGCGAGCACACGACGGAGTTCGTACACACGGCACTAACGTGACCCATCTTAAAGCAATTCCGGCACTGAAGCGGTCTTGGCACAAAGGGTCGCACTGCGTGCCGAAAATGACCGACTTTGACTTGCGATGGCAAGTTCTCCCCTTTAAAGATGAGCTTCACACAGCGGGAATTGCCAAGACGACGGGCTTGCAATATGACGAGTTCTTCCGTAACCGGCTTGATCAGAATTGGAAAGTCGCTTTCACTGATGGAAGTGTCGACATCGTAAATAACACCTGCCGTGGAGTTCTTGCCGTCTAATATATAGGAACGTACGTTGATGTTCCCCAACAACTTGACGTTGCTCAGTACATCCAGAGCACTGCGCTGTTTGACGTCTATAGCGAGGACATTCTTGCGACTGTTAATCCTCACATCAGAGATTTGACCCGGGGCGAGAGCCTCAAGAGACACAGATGTGGCCTGACGATTCAGCCGGTTCAGGCAATCAGTAGAAGTCAGCGGCACAAACAAAATTGTGTGAACCGGGGGCTCGAGCGTCTTACTTGATGAAGATGCCATTAGTAGTCGTCGTTTTGCTTTACGCCTTGTAACGGGCACAAAGTCGCTGTCATACGAGCTCTCCTCACTCGCGGAAGAATATATGATCGTGTCCTCGCTGTCGGCGTCGTTCGGCTCACCGGAACGCTTTCTCGCACCAGGTGCAGACGACGTGGAGGGAGTGGGTGGAGGCCCAGGTGAGTCCACGTCCATTTCCGCAGGCGCGGAAACGGCGTCTTCAGCAAACACCAAAGGAAAACTGGAAAAATTGCAGAGACTGGAACAAGCGTTCTATGCAGCTTACCAATAAAGAGAATCAGGTAAATATTGTAATGGGCGCGGCTGCGCACTTAACCACCTGTTAACACCTTCTTACTAGCTGTTCACTTTGTTCGATAATACAGCCGTTGTAAGCGCTAGGTTTTATGCATGCATGGTTACGACCCCTCACACTGGATTACAACACGTCCTTTTGCTATGCGTAATTTCGAACAAAACCAGATCCGCGAAAGTACAAAATTCAGGTTAATAAAGCGTGCTACCTAGGCTTAAGCGTAGTCTGTGTGCGGTGAACCATCATGCATAAAGCGACACTGAGATGAACGAACGATAGTTTCTGCGACATGTTGCGTTATTTGAAAAAGACGGAATGCTGAGAGAGTTGGTAAGGGTTCATAATGCAAACAGGCGTTCTAGAAGCTGATGCAAGGGAAGAGTAGTGGACAAGACTGACGCCGACTATCACCTGAAGAGCACGGAGGCAGTATATATATATATATATATATATATATATATATATATATTGTAATGTATAAAAACAGAGAGCTCGCCGTGCCGAAGACGCTCGCGCTAGAGGAGCGAAGTGCAAGAGGAGCAGACGAAGAGAAAGACGAGGAAGGCAGAATAGAACAGCCGGCCTGCAGCTAAGGCGCTGTGTCTACGTCTCTTCTTTACAATGGCGCAGTCGACAAAAGACAGACGCTGAGGGCGTACTCGCGGGTCATCGGCGCAGCAGGTGCTCCAGTCCAGGGACGCCGTCCACCATTACGCGACCATGGACCCCGCAACCCTTCTGCCGCCGGAAGCACCCATGGCACCCACGCCCACGCAGGGCCTCCTGTTACCACGGAATGGCGCTCACGCTTCCTGTGGTAACACCCCCTCGCCTCGACCTACGTCGGCACATGAGCCGCACAGGGACGCTGTCCAAGCATCCTCGGACATGGACACCGCCGTCGGGAGGACAGAGCCCGCCGTATTTTCCGCGGCCGCCGACCCTTCTTACCCGAATGCCTCGGTCGGTCAGCTCACCGACGTCATGCGGGCCATGTCGTTGCTCTTCGAGCAACTTAATGTCTTCGGCATGGTAACTCCCGGTGCGGCATCACCATCGCCGAGTGCATGTATGATCCCGGAGTTCCATGCTTTTGAGGACGACGCGATCCTCTGGATCGATAACCTCAACCATCTCGGGACTCAGTATGCCTGGTCGGACCAACAGAAATTCCAGGTGGCCCTCAGCCACCTTGGAGAACGTGCCGTGGCCTGGCATCGCTACCAAGGCGTTAGGCAGAAGACCTGGCAGGAATGGTGTGTCAAGTTCATCGCGGCTTTTGGCCCGCTTCCCCATGTCCATGCCAACAGTCCCTTGAACTACACTACCGAGGAAGCAGCTCAGGAGGGGCGCTACCTCGAGGCTGTGGCTTCGGACTGCAGCTCATCGCCACAGAGCATCAGGGCCTGCCCTGACGTGCTGATCGGTCCCGGGATTTGTTCTTCGACTCAGCTTTCAACACAAGAGACTGAATTCCAGCCACGGCGCTCGGACCCTGTTTACACTGGTGGTCCTGCCCATCCGCCATATGAGTCAGATGCCATGGACCAGCCATCTCTAACCACTTCCATGGCGCCCCCTGAACACCGTGCGCATCATGAAACGTTGTTGTTCGCCGAGGAGCCTCACTCTGATCTGTGTGGAGGTGATACCGTCCAGGGAACGTGCCAAGGAGGCTCGCGGTCACGCCCCCGGTCGTTGGGGCAGTCATTGGCCGAGCGTGCTGGGGTTCCCGGTTCGCCCTGCGGTGCCCTTCCAGGGGGTGGCAGTGTCTGTGCCGCGGATGAGGCCGCTTTTGTCGGGGACCTGCCACTGCAGCCGGGGTCTGCTCCTGGCTTGAGCGTCGCACCCGCACCCCGGGACTTGGGCGCCTCTCCTTCGGGAGGGTTGTCGTCGGGGTCCGTTGGTTCAGCCTACTTTCAGGAAAGTGCTACATCACTTTCAAGGGAAAGACAAGGCACGCGTGAAGGGCCTGCAAAACTGCGCCTTAGCAGCCACTGCCGCCCGCTTCTGTCTTCAGGAGGTCACCCCGTTAAATCGCAGCGTGGCCGAAACCTGCAGCGACCACCACGAGCCAGCCAGTGTCGCCCACCCGAACTTGGTTTGGCGGCTCAACAGGGCTTGCTGCCTTGTGTACAAGAACGACCGCGTCGACACAGTCAATGTCGCCCGCCGGAGCCATTGCTAGCAAGTTTCCGAGTGAGTGCTTGGCGTTTCCGGGACCGCCCGCCACGGAACAGTCAGTGCCGGCCACCAGAGGCTCTCTTCGCAGCTCTCAAAGCCAAGTCGGGGCTACGTCGAAACCGTCCAGCGCGACACAGTCAGTGCCGCCCTCCAGAGACAGTTTCGCCCGTTACTGTCACTCGCAGTCGTGGCCGAGTGTAATGTATAAAAACAGAGAGCTCGCCGTGCCGAAGACGCTCGCGCTAGAGGAGCGAAGTGCAAGAGGAGCAGACGAAGAGAAAGACGAGGAAGGCAGAATAGAACAGCCGGCCTGCAGCTAGGCGCTGTGTCTACGTCTCTTCGCAGTAAGAACACAATGCGTAGCTTAAATTCCCCCCCCCCCCCCCCCGGGTCAAAAAAAAGAGATAGGATAAAATTGCAATAAGCAAAGAGCGCTTTCCAAATAATCATTAGCAAAATGGAAAATTTGTGAAGGTCAAAAGAGAAACACTTC